>BQNB010111600.1:0-13218 GCA_026074375.1 Tanacetum coccineum | reverse complement strand
TTGTACGTTATTAGTACCCGGTGTGTTTATAACCTTGTAGTTTATGTAATTTTTTAAGTTTATGTAATCTTTTATTTAAATTAATGAAATTTAAAATGCAAGTTTATATGTTTTATTTTTAAAGAATAAAAAAAATGAGAAAAGTGGGTTCTCATAACACCAAAAATTCTCGTGTTAACCATGGATGGTGTTTTTGGTGTTATGGGAAAAAACATCACTTTTTTTCACCCTTGTGATCTAAATACTAGTTTATGAGATAACTTTCACAAACACAAGACTTATCATAACATGACTCAAACACATATCCTAAATAATGACTCCAACACTTATTCTAATAAAACAATAAAACATAATAAATAAACTACGATAGTTATCTAACACGTCATGTCGGGGCAGCCGTCCCTCATCAACCACCGGGGTATCAAAACCTCAACAACAAAAACTGAATAAATTGTTACAGTGCAAGTAGATACTTTTAAAGGAATAAAGAAAAGTTTGAAAAGGTTGGTCCAACAGTCATTCTTAACCATCGTTCAAAAAAAAAAGTCATTCCTAACCGCATGAATGTAGTTTGCTAAAATTGTATATGGGCAGCCACCATTCAACTTGTTCACGAATTTTGTTTGTATTGATAGTATCCTTCTTGTGTTACTATAAATAGCCTTGCAATATCCAAAGAAGAGTCTTGAAGGCAATACAATTTGAGATAAAACACTACTCTGGATATTCTAACAATAAAATTGATTTTTTATAAACTTAACAAAATGTTTGAAATCAAATGTCATACTGCAAATCTAAGCTATGGAACTTAGCTAACCTACAAATTATAACGCGATGACATTGTAAGATAGATAAATGCAGTTCTGTGTTATAGGTGTGTTATGCAAAGCCACTTCAGCATATAAACTATAACACCATAATAACATAAAAACATTTCCAGTAAAATTTCTATAACACATTACGAAAAATTCCCCACTCACTAAAAAAAATAAAAAAAAAATCAGATAACGCATAAATATGGCGATGTGTCCTATTACATGGTTATGACACCAAAGGGGTGCAATTAGGCTATACCATAGAGAAAAGAAAGCCTTATAACATGTTATCAAGCATTGCATCGTGCTCTCTTAAAAGAGTTGACAAAAATTTATTCAATATTGACATAGTAACTTAATGTAAAGAAATGTTTACACTTTTATTAATAAAATCATATTACAAGAAAAACAATAAAATCAATAGGAACTAAAGAACACAAAATTAAATACAGACAGAATGGGGTAGAAGCAGAAGACGGACTCTAAATAACGATAATTAAAAGAAAGCATCCACGGTTCCTCTCTTAGGCGATGTAGGATATTTCATGCACCTTCTCAATTCAAGTTTGTGTTTCAAGTGACTCACTTTAACACACAATATCTCATTATAATTAACCTCATTTTAGACATTTTTTATATCGTTGCGAAGCTTTTAAAAAAAAAGAACACGAACCCACTAACCAATCCAAATATATAATAACATAACATATACATGCATTAAATAGACATTAAATAGTGTACAAGTTTGCAAATAATATTTGTACAAAATATTTTTCTAACACTTAATCCACCCTATCATTAAACGCGTAAAAATTTCAAAGTTATTCTTGATGATTTGTAATTAGACAAAAGTTACCCATGTGTTAATCTTTTTCAATTCCCACGTTTACTCTTTAAGGGGGGACGAGGTGGACCCACTTGGCCTTAAAAAAGGATGTGAAGGAAGAAGACACGTGTGGATATGGACTGGTGAACTTAAGGGGTGACTTTTGTCAACTTATGAAACTGAAAGGGTAATTGAGTGGAGTAGTTGAATTGTGTCATATTTGGCTAAACATAATCAAACTTTGCTTGATTTCGTAATTATCATTTTTTCTGCAATATCTTAGAGCATCACACTTTGTCTCCACTTTCTTTTCTGCCTATTTTATCATCATGTTTTTTTTTGAACGGCAATTTGTGGCTACATGGCCTCTAGCCCAGAAGGCGTAGCAAGCTCACACAATCAGGTTGCGTCCAACCCAGAAGGCAATGGCACCCTTTCTTTTACGTACGCGGGAGGAAACCCCTATCGCCCTAGACAAAACTCGAACATAAGACCTTGCCTACGAGGGTAAAACCTCCATACCATTGGACCAAATGTCCGTTGGTTATTTTATCATCATGTATGCCTATTTCCCCTATAATAACAAAATATCGTTTTCTTCTTGTACTCAACTCTTAAACTAAACCGCCACTTTCTAGGCTTTTTGTTGTGAAAATAAAATTTGAATGTGTAACTCCTTGTTCACTTGCATATCGGCTAATTTCGTGTGTGTTGCAAGCCCGAGCTTGTTCTCGAGAATTCGGCTAAGCATAATGGTGACCTTCGAGAGATTAACATCCTTACTGGCTTATCTATTTTCTTTTTCCAGGACAAATTCATTACTAACATAGTATAACAAGGAGACCGGCGACACCAATAAAAAAATACCGCACAAAAACAATTAAATAAATACTCTCCACACACAAACATTCTCATATACGTCGGTCGCATATGCGATCGATTCAACCATTTTGTTCTTCTGGAATACATCCCCTTTAGGATTGTGTAGTGGGGTGCGATGCGTCGCCTAAGTCGACCGACCATTACCACCGGTGTTATCCAACTTGTATCTATTAGATAAACTCGACGACTCTTAGTGATGTAATTACTCGAGTTGAATCTTTTTACCGTACCTCTAAATAATACTTTATACATGTTGCAAATGAATTTTGAAGCCATAACTTCTTGTTTTTTTTTTAAAAATAACGTGCCTTATTCAATATCAAAATACCGTAGTCGGTTTATTTGCGAGCCCTTTATGCCTTATTGAACTTATATATTTTTACATGGGTTTTAGCCGTATAATAGCAACGTACTTTCTTAAATGTTCCGTTTTGGTACGTGAATTTTTTTGTTCCACTTAATGTAACGAACTTTCAAGTTTTATGTTAATTTGCACCAACCTTGACTGGCAACCGGGAAAAAAGCTATAAAACCGGAAAAAAGCCTACGTGGCATGTTTAATACTTTTTCTAATGTTCCGTTTTGGTACGTGAACTTTTTTCTAATGTTCCGTTTTGATACGTGAACTATTTTATACACACGTTTTTATACACATTTTATATGTGTAAAATGTGTGCATAAAATCGTGTACATAAATGTGTATAAAAATGTGTATAAAAACGTGTATAAAAATGTGTATAAAAATATGTGTATAAAAGTATGTATAAAAATATGTGTTTAAAAATACGTGTATAAAAACGTCTATAAAAATGTATGTATAAAAACGTGTGTATAAAAACATGTATATAAAAATATGTATAAAATGTGCATATAAACATGTATAAAAATGTGTGTATAAAAATATATGTATAAAATGTGTGTAAAATTGGGTGTATAAAAACGTGTATAAAAATGTGTGTATAAAAACGTGTATAAAAATGTGTGTATAAAAATATGTATAAAATGTGCATATAAACATGTATAAAAATGTGTATAAAAATGTGTGTATAAAAATATATGTATAAAATGTGTGTAAAATTGGGTGTATAAAAACGTGTATAAAAATGTGTATAAAAATATGTGTATAAAAATGTGTGTAAAAATATGTGTATAAAAACATGCGTATAATCATGTGTATATAAAAATATGTGTTTAAAAATATGTGTATAAAAACGTGTATAAAAATGTGCGTATAAAAATGCGTGTATAAAAATATTTGTATAAAAACGTGTATAAATTTAAAAATAATTAGAAAAAAATAAACAATCGTTAGTATAAAGGACTAACGTTGCAAACGTTCGTTGGCTAAAAAGCCTAACGTTGCAAACGTTCGTTAAGTGGAACAAAAATATAGTTGATTCGGGTAAAACAAGTTTGATGGTGCAAATTAACACAAAAATTGAAAGTTCGTTACATTAAGTAGAACAAAAAAAGTTCACGTACCAAAATAAAACATTAGAGAAAGTACGTTGCTATTGTACAACTAAAACCTTTTTTACATTATATCAATACAAATATTTATATTTACATATTTTTCGTATTATACATGGAGACAAGTAGGTTGAGTCAATATTTGAATAATGGTCAAACGAGTCAAAGCGAGCTCGAGCTCAAACATGAAAGTTGATACCTAGACGAACTCAGGTCGAGTTTTGAGTTCGGTGATGTTTAATTCTTCTTGACTCGGTTGTATCCCTAAGAACGGCGTGGGATTTCATTGAAGTAGAACAAGTAACGCTTATTCTTCTAGACCAACCGGGTTTGGGTATTTTTGCCTTTTTTTTAATTATAGCAAACCAGGTTTGTTAGAAAACTACACGTTATTAAACCTTAAACAAATGTTCATTCAATCTTCATTTTCCAAAACTAAGTGGTTGTGTTGTGTTCGTGATTCAGCAAGTACTAGCTAGCATATTTTATATCTTGATCCACACTATACAATTTATCAGAAACATAATGTGGTGGTAGCCTAGCTATATATCGTAACACGAATGGTTATTTTTCCTTGTTAGTAAACAACATTGTGACACAAATATTGTACACTAGTTGCACAATCATGTAGTAACTACCAACCACTTTTTTTTTTTAACGGCAAAGATGAAATATATATAAAAAAGAGTCTAGCAAGACGCTAGAAACTTAAAGTACAATAGAGTCAACAAAAAGAATTACATAACATCAAAAAATGGTAAAATCCCGAGACTTTAACTGCGAGGGAATCAAAAGGGATGAAAAACGACGGCGTTTTTGAGTGTCTGCTACAGTAACGGGCTGTTTTTTTTTTTTTTTTTTTTTTTTTTTTTATTTTTTTTTTTTTTTTTTTCCCCATTTTGGGCCAGCCAATTTGTTTTGTTTTTTTTTTGTTTTTTTTTTGTTTTTTTTTTTTTTTTTTTATCTGCACAGTAGGAGTTAAAAAAAAATATTCCAAATGTTCAGGGATTTATTAGATAAAAAAAATACCCGCGAAAACATTTTCGATAATCATAACTTTAAAATAAACCGATATGGTTACAAAAACGTACAAAAAAAATAACAACCCAATTTATTAAAAAAACAAACCCATTATAGCAAAAAAAAAAAAAAACACTTTAAACATGAGGCCCAACACATAAGCCATATAAATTTATTTTTTTACAAATATTCACATTTGTCGACAAACTAATGTGGCCCAAAATCTGGCCCAAAGTAAAAAAAAAAAACGGACCCTCAACTTTTAACTATTTACGATTTTCTTACAAAAAAAATCCCGTAAAAAATTTAACAAAAAAAACACGTCAAGTTTTTATTGTTCACAACTTTTTTACATTCATCGGCCCAAAAAAAAGATATCGAACCGTCCCAAAAAAAGAAAATATTCGGGAAACAATTAACCCGTCCCAACGTAAAAAAAAAAAATTCCCCAGCCAAAAAAAAAATTCCAAAAATAGCCTAAAATCTGGCCCAAAGTAAAAAAAAAAAAAATAGAAAACGGACCCTCACCTTTTAACTATTCGCTTTTTGCTTTACACAAAATTCCCGTAAAAAAATTTACAAAACCGTCCCAAAAAAAGAAAATATTCGAGAAAAAATTAGCCCGTCCCAACGCAAAGTTTTTTTCCCCGAATCATACAAAAAAAGAAAATATTAAAAATTAGCCCCGCCATAACGCATGGCCCAAAAAAAACCCCCCAAAACGTAAAAAAAGATTATTCGAGAAAAAATTAGCCCCGCCGCAACGCGCGGGTTCTTTTGCTTGTTGTGACACAAATATTGTACACTAGTTGCACAATCATGTAGTAACTACCAACCACTTTTTTTTTTTAACGGCAAAGATGGAATATATATAAAAAGGTCTTGCAAGACGCTAGAAACTTAAAGTACAATAGTAGTCAACAAAAGAATTACATAACATCAAACATGGTTAAAATCCGAGTCTTTAAATGCGAGGGAATCAAAAAGGGAGAAAAAACTGTTGACACGAAGGTCGCGGAATCGGTTTTCATCTTCGGCAAAGAAAAAAACCCCCATCCCGGGGGCCGAAAGCACCCGGTTTTACTTGGGATGGATTTTGATGAAACCCCCAAACAAGTCCCGATGAGAGTGGAGAATGATGAAAAGAAGAACCTATCCTCAAAAACGAACGAAAGATGTCCAAACGAAAAAACCTTGGCGTACAGGGTACGCCAACCAGCGAACTTGAAACGCCTAGCTTCAGAAAAAAATCAAAAGGCAGCTCTACCATTTGCCAAATACCGCGTATCGAAAGGGATAAAAGCCAGTCATTCCATGTTAACTTCATTTGGTTCCCTATTGTGTGAAGCCACGAAAATGAAGAGAAGAAAACGGAACATTATCGAATAGATCAATTTTCCTCAACGGTGAAGAGTTAGTTAACGTGACGTCATTTTGGTATTTCTCCATAAGACCACAGAACCGAAGTAGTAATTTCAAGAACCTGTGTTTTTTCTCTTTAGAAGGCCATCGACTCAAGAGATGATCCAAATAGTGAAAAATAAGAATCCCAAGAAGAGGCTTGAAAAAAGAGGAATATCACACCATCTAAAAAAACGAGCTTCCATCATATCGGTAGCAATGTCGCATTCGAGAAAAACATTGATTAGCGGATAAACTTGAGCATGAAAGAAGGACAAGAGCATGGCCGGATTTCCATACACGGCGAAGAGAGATTCAATCTATGATGGGAAGTCGGTCCAAGGAAAGCCTCCACATAAACACAGTAACCTTTCCGGGGGGATAGATTCTATCCCCAAGAGTAAGCATGTAGCAAACGAGTGGGATTGATAATTTTGGTCAAATCCTATTAACGAGCATCCTTAACGGTATTAAAAGTACAATTAGGACCAAGCTCATGTTACAAGTATCTTCATTGACATCAATATTTAGTTGAACCGACTCTCTTTTACATGTCACATATAATAGGCAAGATTTCTAACACCAAGATTGGTCTGGAGACCGATTCCAAGGGGGACATTGCCCATTATTATTACGGTTCAATGAAAAAGGACATCTTTGTCTTGATCAAGAAGATAGAGCGATTGTACTTGCTAAAAAGAGGAGTTGCCTACCCAAATATCTTTCAAAGATCGAATACGAGTGCTACAACCTGCTTTTAAAACAAAAAGTGTTTGATTTTTATATACCTTTCGGTGGAGAAAATTGGAGGTTCCAACATTGATAGCCTAAAGCCCGTGAAGTACAAACCAATTTGTATCGAAACCTCCTTCTTGACATGATCTAAGCTGTGATGACTGAACCCCAAAGGGGGCGTCTTTGGGGAAGTAAGCAACCTCCACGCCCATTTTTTAAGAAGAGCAAGGTGAATAGATTAGACGGCCAATGTTTAACCCTCCTTTATCGAATGAATTAAGAATAATTGGGCCATTTGACCCCAAGCCATTTTGTTTTTTATCTATATTACCACCCCAAATGAATTAGCCCGAATTCTTTTCAAGGTCTTGAGTAGGACCGATTCGGGTGCTCTGAATAATCGATACCAAAATAGATAGGAAATACATGGATTACCAAGCACAGACTTGATAAGAGTCAGAGCCCCCAATCGACAGAAAATATAGCTTTTTCAAGAGAAAGCCTCAGATGAAAACGATCAACAAGCGTTCTTCCAGCTATTAAGATAGACTTCACTTATTGGACCATGGGGAGAAAGGTAATTGAAAGGATATCACCTGCTAAATACATCCAGCCATTGCTAGCATACTTAAAACTTTCATCTTTATTAACCCCAATACTATAAATATTAGACTTGTGAATTATTAATTTTGAGACCGAGGCTAGATATGAAAACATGGAGAACACGAATGATATTATCAACTGTTTTAGCATTCCAATCCGTAGTTAATGATCCAATTCATCTGCCATAGAAGAAAGATGGGTAAACATTGATAGTAGTTTTTTATATTAACACCAGTTATCAAACCATTTATCACTGCTTCCTCAAACGCATTATGGTAGTCCTTCCATTAACCAAGAAGAAAAGGAATTGACGATAGAGGATCTCCTGCCTAAGACCAGCTTAATGGAAAAATCAGAGTAGGGCTACATTAATAGAATAGAAGCTCTCGAACAGAATGGATACAAGCTTTAATCAAGGCACCATTTATTACCGAAAATCCAAAACTGTCGAGATGTGATCAAGTAATTCCACGCTTTTGGAATCAAATGGCTTTTTCATAGTCCACTTTAAAATTGAGGAGCTTCTTTTTTCGGTTTTATACCACTCATTGATTTCGCTTTGAATAAACGGGTTCTCAAGATTGGACGACCAGCAATAAACGATGACTGTTCCTTGCTAACAATCTTGTCAATCACTTTAGATAAACGGTTAGCTAAAATCTTAGCAATGATGTTATAGTGTATTATTATTATAGCAAAGTGGTGGATTAGAAAAAACTATTACTTTGTGGTCTGTAATAATGTGTTTGGGGCGTATTTAATTATGGTAGTGACCAAAAACAAATGATTACAATGATATATTATTTAATATATTGCATTATTTAACCTATTTATAAATAATAGGTTCATTCGACCCCTTTAAAGTTTAAGCTTAAATATTGCATTATTTAACTTATTTAGAAATCATTAAGCTTAACAATTTTTTATCAATAATATATGTTACTCCGTATAATACTATAAAATCAAATATATATATATATATATATATATATATATATATATATGGCAACATGCAAAGTTATTAACTATGATTAAAATACATGTAACAGCGACTCGTCGTTTGTTTCATAGAAATTATAACGACTTAGCTTATAAAATCCCACTTGTAGAATTACGTAATAAGAACAAGCAAGCGTGTGATTTTGAAACAATATACTCATTAAAAGTTGAACATAAATTAAGCAAAGACAATTAAAAAAGTGAAAGAATAAAGTTTATCTACTATCGCTATCTTCTTTTATTTAGTTGAAATACTTTTATACTTTTTCGTGCATGTATCGACACATACTCGACATACCTACACGCACATACATGTACATGTGTAAGCATATGTTAAATATAGTTCATCAAAATTAGTGCCTAACCAAATTAGTGTCGGGACTAAAATTTCAACATGATTAAAATAATTTATAAATTGACTATGACTATAAGAATTTTTTGTTTCCCACGCATAAATCATTAAATCTACTACTATATGAAGTTAATTGCACATGGCCTTCACTTAACAGGGTTCGCATTTTTATTATTGTTGCACGTAAATACGTATACATATATAAGCTATATAATTCAAGCGTAGATACAATTTCTTTTTAATTTATAAGTGTAATAGAGCTTCTTTTTTCTTATTACCTAGGGCCACTGAATACCGCGAGACAGACCTGTCGTTTGTGTGTGACTTTTAAGCACATGTTTTTACACAAATATACTTGGATCTCTTTCAAAAACTTGCACTTCATTCCTTCCTGGTTTTCTTTTTGTTGTTTTGCTTTTTAAGTGAAATGCTATTTGTATTTTGTCTTTTGGTTACCGGTATAAATGTATAAACGAGACGATTCTTTGTCAAGTAACTTGAGCGTATTCGAGTAAAGTTTTATCGAGTACCAAGCACAAGTACGCAAAATGGTCTCGGATCAATCTTGGTGTTAGAAATCTTGCCTATTTATGTGACATGTTAAATGAGATCGGTCAACTAAATATTGATGTCAATGAAGATACTTGTTAATCCAAGAGCACCATTTATTACCAAATCCAAAACTGTCGAGAATGTGAATCAAGTAATTCCAGCTTATGGAATCAAAAGGCTTTTCAAAGTCCACTTTAAAAATGAGGAGCTTCTTTTTTCGTTTTTATACCACTCAATGATTTCGCTTAGAATAACGGGGTCATCAAGAATTTGACGACCAGCAATAAACGATGACTGTTCCTTGCTAACAATCTTGTCAATCACTTTAGATAAACGGTTAGCTAAAATCTTAGCAATGATGTTATAGTGTATTATTATTATAGCAAAGTGGTGGATTAGAAAAACTATTACTATGTGGTCATTAATAATGATGTTGGGGGTATTAATCTATGGTAGTGACCAAAAACAAATGATTACAATGATATATTATTTAATATATTGCATTATTTAACCTATTTATAAATAATAGGTTCATTCGACCCCTTTAAAGTTTAAGCTTAAATATTGCATTATTTAACTTATTTAGAAATCATTAAGCTTAACAATTTTTTATCAATAATATATGTTACTCCGTATAATACTATAAAATCAAATATATATATATATATGGCAACATGCAAAGTTATTAACTATGATTAAAATACATGTAACAGCGACTCGTCGTTTGTTTCATAGAAATTATAACGACTTAGCTTATAAAATCCCACTTGTAGAATTACGTAATAAGAACAAGCAAGCGTGTGATTTTGAAACAATATACTCATTAAAAGTTGAACATAAATTAAGCAAAGACAATTAAAAAAGTGAAAGAATAAAGTTTATCTACTATCGCTATCTTCTTTTATTTAGTTGAAATACTTTTATACTTTTTCGTGCATGTATCGACACATACTCGACATACCTACACGCACATACATGTACATGTGTAAGCATATGTTAAATATAGTTCATCAAAATTAGTGCCTAACCAAATTAGTGTCGGGACTAAAATTTCAACATGATTAAAATAATTTATAAATTGACTATGACTATAAGAATTTTTTGTTTCCCACGCATAAATCATTAAATCTACTACTATATAGTTATTGTATTATGTAAACAATATTTTTCTGCGGAAGATATAAATTATATAAAAAAAGTACTCTTAATTAATAAGACATGGATTATAATATTCGGAATTGTTAAGCTAACCAGGTTACGCACTCGCGTTCTGCTGCAGAGCGCGGGGTTTTATGTTAAGTACTAACTTTGCAACGGACGAATAACCTCAGGTATTATTCTCGTAACTTGATAACTCCAAAGACAGATTTCGCAAATTGTTGATGAAAATTAACGGCCGTCACCTAACGACCTTTAACTAACACCCGTTAATGACTAACTTTGTAACGAACCACTAACTTCAGGGACTGATTCCGTAACTTTTAGACACTATTCATTTTACTATTGACCCCTCGCGTTTTACTGTTCATCAAATTTTTATTTTTCCTATTGCTTAACGGTCGTTAAGTTAACAAACGATCCCCTCTTTTTGTTATATGTAATATTATAGTTGGGAAAAAAACTACTTGATTAGAATTATGAATTTTTTTCGTTTTATACATACGTGTCTCTACTACACATAAAGAATGTATGATTACGATTAAAACTCTTAAAATGAGAAAAATAAAATTACTACTTTACCATAAATCTCAATTAATATTGATAAACTATGATTTTATTATAAAATTATGAAACAAAAAGTATGCAACATAAAATATAAAATTTAATAACGAAATAGATGGATTTGGGATTTGAGTGGGGACGGTGAATTTTGTGTTAAAGATGTTCGTAATTTACTTGACGTGACTTTCCTTCCGAAAGCTGATTCTCCTACGCGGTGGATTAAGACGATTCCAATTAAGGTTAATATCTTCGCTTGGAAGGTTTCTCTCGATCGCCTTCCTACTCGTTCTAATTTGGCTCGAAGGGGTGTGTTGGTGCCTTCTTCATCTTGTCTGATTTGTAATGTTTCTGACGAGGACTTGGCTCACCTTTTGTTTAGATGTGATTTGGCGATAGAAGTCACACGTTTAGTTTACAGATGGTGGAATTTGGTTTGGATTCCTTTGGATTCCTACATATCTTGGCTTTCTTGGATCAAGGCGTTGCGGATGAATTCTAGGAGTAAAAGTGTTCTGGAAGGAGTTTTTTATACTGCTTGGTGGAGTATTTGGAGCTATAGAAATCAAATTCTTTTTTCGGCCAAGAAACCACGGAAAGAAGTTCTTTTTGACGATATTGTTATGCGATCGTTTACTTGGTGTATAGCTAGGAGCAAAAATACATTTAGATGGGATAGCTGGCTTCAGCATCCTTATTTACTTTTTTTGTAATTTTCTAGCTTCTTGCTAGTGGTTTTTTAATAAAGTTGCTGTTAAAATATATGTATATATATATATATATGAAACATAAACTAATAAAAAATATGTGTAAAAAGTGGGCAAAGAAGGGTAAAATGTGAGGCATGAGGTATGCGTAACAACACCCTTTGTTATATAAAAAAAGTTCAATATAGATCACAAATTATTTTAAATATCAAATGAACAAATCATGAAGGTTCATTTTTCCGTCAAATTAATAAACCCCACTTGATTCCTTTTTAAAAAAATATCTCACAACTGTTAATGGTTACGCGAAACAAATCATACTATCGCGACGAAAATTAAGTCATCTTTTTATGTAAGGACAATTATATTTACTTTCAATGAATTTTTATTTCGAGTTTTTCTGTGAACGTTACAAATTTCGCATTTAAAATTGAAATGTGATTTGTAGTAAGATGTTATTTTAGAATAACAAATCAAATATACTTGTACAAAGCATTTATAGACTTGTACAAAGTTATTTAAATTTGATTTTTTTAACACGAGAATTATATAAAAATAATAAATGTGATTAAAAAGCAAAAGAAAATAACACTTATATGAACTTCTATTATTTTTGGAAAAACGCGCAGTGATTACGTTTTTTCCATCTGATTTACAACTAACTCACACAAAAAAATATTCTCTCAATAACTTGCATATAACTTACACTTTTAGGATCTACAATTTTTTTTCTTTTATAATTTTTCAAACAAACTAACTTTTCAATAATATAAATAAAAATAAAAATTATGAACGACTATATTTTCGACGTATTTCGTCTTTTTGCATCTCGATGATTTCGAGATCTTCTCCCGGTAGCCCGTCGGTTTTTGTCGCAAGAAATCGCAATTCTTTAAACTTTATCACCGCTCGGTTTTTCTCTTGAGCCGATTCCAGTTGGAGTTCAAACTTGGTTGCCATCGAATCCACAAACACTTGCGCGTGACTCCCCGAGGTACCCGATGTAACAATCCATATTTTCAGGTCATTTACGACGTCATCTATTTTACTAATTTTTTTTCGTACGCGTTTACTTTTAATTCTTATTATATAGTAAAATCGCGTAAACTAAAAATCAACAATTAACGTAAGCGGACA
>BQNB010111599.1:0-22318 GCA_026074375.1 Tanacetum coccineum | reverse complement strand
TGGGGGGATCTATCGATTTGATTGTGCATGCAGCCGTTATTTTCAAGTAATCCCGTTTTTACCACCAAAATACCAAAAAAATTTAAAAATTTAAAAATTCTCAAAAATAAAATAAGTGTTTTATCACAATGATTGACTTTCCTGCTGGGTAGAATAAGAATAAATTTTAACTCGATCGAGCGTGTTGAGCTCTTAGCTTTGTCCCTTAACCGTTATAAACTCGACTAAGCATTCGCGGATCTTTTTATTAAAGATTTTAATTTTGCGAAGAACGAGAAATGATAGAGTTAATTTTGAGTTAGATGCTAAACAAGGATTAGTTGGAAATCTTAAGAGCTCGTAAGTGTAGTTTGTGGCTTTTTCTCCCATAAGCTTCTAACCAGACTAATAATACGTGCTCTTTTCGAAAATTAAACTTAAATCAACGATTTTTTAAGTATAGTCGATAACAATAATTTATTTAGTCTTAGTTCAAATTTATACTTAAATTTTCTAAAAATAAATTTTCTCTATATCGTAGTAATATAAAGTAAAAAAAATGATGAAAAATGAGGTAATAATAATAATAAAAACTGTGGGCTAATAAAAGTTTACTGCATCTTGCCGGCTCACAACCGATGTTGCAGCCTTCTAAAAGGTCGAGATTTTCAATTGTATCATGGTCATGTTAATGCTAAGTGTAATATATGTGATTTAACAAATATAGGGAAAATCATTTTTTTCTTAAATTTAAATATGCTTTCGAACTAAGACTATTTCATTTTAAGTTGTGATTTTTCTAAATAAATTATGTATAAACGAGAAATCCAAGGGTTTTGAAACCGAAGGTCCGTGAGTCTCGATACTAGTCTCTGTGGGGTGTCAAAAGCCTGGTCACTTAGCCGCAAGGTTGGGATGTGCCGAGACGAAAGTCGCTACATGGGATGATCTCGCCTTCAAACTCATTACTTTTGGGTGGAACGTGAAGCATAGAAATTTTGCAAAACGTTGATCCATGGTTGAAATTCGAAATGGCACATTCACCTAATATATAATAATTGTCGGGAGTGAAAAGTTCACAAGTTATAAATATGAGTAGTGTTAGCATCTTAACTTATATTTAACGGTGATTTCGTTTTTGTGCTTGGTTTGGAACAAGTGAAAAGTCGGGAACGATGAATTTATCCTTTTTGGGGCATTTTAGGATTAAAGTGCGTCTTATTCTGTGACCCTAAAGTTATGAAAATAACGAAAGTCCAAACATGTTAGTTAGTTGCTTGAAATGAAAAATACAAAAAATGAGAAAAAGGGAAAAATACAAAAATATGTGTGGGAATAAGTGTGAATATTTAAAAATGGTCAAAACGGGGCTTTTCAAAGCTATTGATTCTTTAATTCCCCTCGATGAACACTTAGCTACTTTTCGAGGTAATTAGTCGAGGGGGATTGAGATTCTTAGTTTTCTTAAGTGTTTACTTATGGCATTGCGTGAGGACACGACAATAGTTTAGTATGGGGGATTTTGGTATGTGCTTAATTACACATACCATTTACCTAGGAAAACGTGCCTAAAAGACTAAAAACATACCAAAAATACATTGTATTTGTGTGTTTTGCATTTATATTGTGCAGGAACGGATATTCAGAAAAAGGACAAAAATAGAGCCAAAACCGACAAAACCAAGCAAGGAAATGGAAAGAGCATGAAAAGTCAAAAAGTCAAAGTCAACCAAGTCCAAGTCAAAAGTCAAAGACGAAGCCAATATCGAAGAAATGTTAAATGGGCCATATCGTAACCTTCTATGGGCGGGTCAACCATGAAAATTATGAGACTAATAAAATACCCAAAAACTTTTTTTGTAAACAAGCCGGCCCAATCCCAAAGCCCAATTCCCACTTAACACCTGTTAGCCCACAACACCATAAAAACCCTTACATCATTAGTCCTTAAGGACTAACATTGTTAGTCCAAAAAGACTAACGATGCAACAACTTGCCAAAAACAGGGCTAACCCCCGTTACCCTGTTCATATCAAAAAAAAAATTCCTGCCAAGACACTATTCATGTGTCTCTTTCTCCTTGTCCCCTGCACCCTTTGACAAACCCATCACTCTTAACCAAACCCTACACCCAAAATCCGCCAATTACATGCTGGCAATCCTCATTCATCTCATTCTTCAAGGGATTGAAGACCAAATCAAGGGCTTGGATGATAAAACTTGAAGAACACACAAGATGGATGGCTGAGATTGATATTAGACTTCACTCACACAAGAAACATACTCCTCAAACTCTCACAGAAGAAACACACTTCAAAGACTTCAAGACCTAGCATTCTTCTATATATAGGGACTCTTGTAAGCCTTTAGGCATCTAGTTTTTTAGTCTTTTTAGCTTATATTTAATGTTTTTAGCTTATTGTACTTTTTAAAAAGCCTTGTACTATTTTCTTTAAGTTTAATGAAATCTAAGTTTTTATGTTAATCTGTTTTTAAGGTAATGCATTTTATGTTTTGAAAAACGTTTTATAAGCTCACAAAAGCTCTTTTATATTTCGCTTAAGATATTTACTTAAACATTATAATCTTGTCCATAGCTTATAGTGTCTTAAGTCCTTTTTCACTAAAAATCACTAAAAAAAAGCTATATTGGATGATAAGCCAAATTGGGATGGGCTTATGGGTTTTACTAGCTTCTTTTAAACCAAAGCCAGAGCTTGTAGACAAAGATCTTAAGAGCTTATTTTCCCTTGTTTAGAGCAAACGGTTTTGTAAGTCCTTACTTTTCATCTTTTTAGCTTAAAATTGCTTATTTGCTCATTTACTTCTTATGTACTGCTTATCTTTGCTTACTGTTGCTTATACCTTATTTATGCTTGCTTATTGCTTACATGTCATTTGCTTATGTTTTTATATAAAACTACCTTTTACATTGTTCTAAATTACTATTCTTGCGTGCTTATTTAGTATCTTATTTTCTGAGTCACAGTTGCTTATCTGTTTATTTTACCTTGTGCATAATCTGTTTTGAGTTTGTTTAAGTTTTCTAAGCCTGTTATAATCTTAAAATGGTTTTTCACATTCTTAAGGGGTGTTTGGCACTAGCAGTATTAACATTAGTTAATAATGCTTGATGTCTTTTGACCTTTAAGTCAACTTTGAAAAGCTTAAATTAAGTTTATAAGTCATCTTAGATAAGTTTTCAAAGCTTAAAAATCATTTTCTAGGTTTTTAGTAATCATACTTTGAATATGTGGAGTTTTGGTTTAAATTCATAGCTTATTTGCTTAGATTTTGATTAAGATCTTGCAAGGTTGATTTATTACTTGTTTATGTTTTAAATGTTGTAGTAAAGAGTTGGACAAGTTATGCTTTCGTTTAGTTGTTTTGCTTAAAAACTGTCAAAGTAGTTTTCTTTTAGTTCAAGCTTCAAATAAGTACTTTTTCAATCATAGATTCAGATAAGTTAGAGTTAGATTTAGAATTTGAAATTTCTTGCACAAGCTCCTTAGGTGTCAAGCTCAATCTATTTTAGCTTAAATATTAGTTTATAGCTTATTTTATTAGCTTAAAGTAGGCCTGCACTTTGCATTTTGTCCTTTCAAAAAACAAAACTCGGCAGCTACTAAGTGTCACAGCCATTTTCCATAAGCTTTTTCATATCTTATTTGTTTTCCTAATCTTTTTCTTTTGCTGATTTAGATAGCTTGTTGGATAAGCTTTTCAGTGCTATAAGCCTTTAAGCCATAAGGATCCGTTAAGTAGCTTAAAAATAAGCTCAAAAAGTTCCCTATAGGCTGTTTGGTTCTCATTTTTGGCCAAATAGCTTATTTGCTTTTCTGAGCTTATTGGTCTGCTTATTTGAGTGTTTAGTCTTGCTTATTAGGTTGTTTAAGAAACTTGTAGCTTATTTTACTTTAAGTTAAGCTTTTAAAAGCTTATTCCCAAAATCTGCCTTTAAGTTTTAAGTTAAACTGTCCTCTTGCCTTTTCATGCTTTTTAGCTTATTCGTTTTAGCTTATTTCTAGGTTTAAGTGCTTCTTAGGTTTAGGTGTTAAGCTTCTTAGATTTATTTTGCTTTTCTTTTGATTTTTTAAACCCCAAAATCCAAACAGTTTGGTGGTTAAGCCTCTTTAGCTTTTAAGTAAGTTGTCACCTCTTAGTGCTTATTTCTGTGCTTATTTGTAGTTTTTATAAAAAGTCATTTCATAAAAGTTGCTTATTTTTAGGTTTTAAAGCTTTTCCATAAAAAAAATTTGCAAAAATAAAAACTAGGGAAATTGGGAAGTCATGGGTGAGCAAGGCTCGAACCCCGTGACCTCCATAAACTTACTACCCAGTCTTTACTCACACACCACATCAAACCAACTCCTGGGGTCTTTTTCGATTACCATTTACAATATTTTATATTTATAGTCATTTTAGCCAGTTTTACTTATCAACTTATTTTAGCTTATTTTCCTGCTTATTTCAACTGCTTTTTCTATCTATTATTTTTCTTAGATTTAATTAGTTCAAAGTACTTTTCATGAATTTTTCAGATTTTTCCGAATTAGTTTAATATTTTTAATTAATTTTTTTATTTAAAACTGTTTTTAATTCATATTAAATAAAATAAAAGTCAAAAAAATATAATTCTTTTTTAGAAAAATTTCTTTTATCATTTAGGACTGTTAAAAAATAAATTTGCATTGGTAGTGTTAAATTTGTAGAATTTATTTTTTTAAAGAACGGGATTTGAATCTCGTTATCGTTTTTAGGATTAAATCTTTAATTGCTTTCGTTTTTAGTTTGCCTTTTCTTGTTTTTGCATATTATTAGTAGAAATATAATCCAAATCAATCATTGACCATTCAATCACGCGATCACGAACTTAATCTCGATTTTCAATTCACACCTCGTCGGGACACGACCCGGGAAGGTTTTTTAGGGTTTTACTTTGGATAAAAGTAATTTCCCTTCTAAAAGCCTTACAGAATTCTTATCATTGATTTTTTGAGATTATCCTTTTTATATATTTATTTATATTATATTTATATATATACTAAAAGGATTGAATCAATTTTTGACTTATATAGATCAATGATTGAATCATTGATGTATCTAACAGCTTTTAGGCCTGATATAATGTTTGTTGTATGTGCTTGTATATGATTTCAAGTCACACCTAAAGTTTCACATCTTCATGCTGTGAAGAGAATCTTTAGATACTTGAAAGGTCAACCTAAATTGGGCCTTTGGTATCATAAGGACTCACTATTTAACTTGGAAGCTTATACTGACAATGACTATGCTGGTGCAAGTTTAGACAGGAAATCCACAACAGGAGGTTGTCGATTTCGTGGGAGGAGATTGATCTCATGGCAATGTAAGAAGCAAACTATAGTTGCCAACTATACTACTGAAGCAGAATATGTAGATGTATCTAGTTGCTGTGGACAGGTGTTATGGATTCAAAATTAAATGCTGGTTTTATGGATACATTTTTTATGAATACCAGATTTTATTGACAGGAAAGCACCATATGCATGTTAAGAATCCAATGTTTCACTCATAGACTAAGCTCATTGAGATTAGACATATACTTCATCAGAGATCATATTAAAAGATGATTATTCAAGTGATAAGATTCACATGATAAAATGTTGTGATTTACTTACTAAGGCATTTGGATGCTTAGCAGATTCTCAATATTGATTGCTAAGATTAGAATGCTTAACCTCTGAAGTATGATTGAGGGAGGAGGTTAAATTGTGTTACTAGAAGCTGATTATACACAAAGGATGCTGTATGTTTTTTTTTTAAAATGGAAATGCAGTTTATCAACAAGCGAAGTGGGTGAAGGTCTGGAAATCCCACTGAACACCAACACACATCCACAACATGTGTCTTATCTAATGTTGAACCAATCACTGTTCCATCATTCTCTTAACCCAAAAAGACTCAAAAACCTAGGAAAGCCAAAAGGCTCACTGAGATATGTCAGTCTAGTGGACCTATTCCCCTTGTAATAGATGTGATGTCATTAAGGAGTGGGAGACAATATTGGAAAGGGTTGTCAGCTGCTACTTCTGCTTAGAAGCAGAGACAGGACAGTGCGTAACTAATAGGACCTCAATCCATGGGAACAACTTAATGAGTCTTTTCCTCAGGGAGCTGTTTTAGGTAGGGTTGGGGTTTTTCCACTAGGTGCCAAGTTTACCATATTGGGGTGACAGAAGCTCAAATTAGGTTGAGGCTGATCTTAATAGTTACATTGATCAACTATCTTAATGAGTTACACACTTTGTAGTGGGAAGGACATTATGAAAGTAAAAGAAATTGATGGAATTGTGGCCAAACTGTCTGAAAGGGCTCTTGATTTGTGATATAAAAATAGATAGAGTGAATTGGTGAGAAAAAGAAATGAGAGATATAGTGAGCTAAAAAAAAAAAAGAGAGTTGTGTGATATAAAAACAGATAGAGTGAATTGGTGAGAAAAAGAAATGAGAGATATTGTGAAATTAAAAACAGAAAGAGAGCTTGTGAGAGTCAAATTTCATGATGGAAATGCTTTTGGAATGAAATTAGAGTTAATGCTGGTGTATCAAAGTTAATGTTGCTAAGCTTAAAACTTTAATGCTGACAGTATTAGTAATGTGCTAAGGCTTAACTCATGCTACCAGTATTAGTTAATGCTGCTAAGCTTAAACTTACTGCTGCCAGTATTAGTTAATGCTGCTAGGCATAAACTTACTACTGCTGGTTAAGTTAATGCTGCCAGACTTAACTTACTACTGGCTGTTCAAGTTTATGCGTTGAGAGGAGATTTAATAAATACTTCAATCAGGGTTTCAATCATTCTTTCGATCGATTTTACCACATTGATATACTCTCTAATCAACTCCTAACTCAATTTCATCTTATCCTCAAAACCATCCAATGTCGACCCTAAAATTCATTGAAACACATAATCTAGTCGCATTCTTAGATAAACCTGAAGAAAGTAAGTGGTTTGAGCAAATCATTGATTTTCTGAATGCAAGTTCTATCAGATATGCGCTAATGGTGAATCCAACCATCTATACTTCATGTATTAAGCAGTTCTGGGCTACTGCTAAGGTACAAACTGTCAATGAGGAAGTGCAGATACAAAGCCCTATTAGTGGGAAGGAGTGTTATAACTGTAACTAGTGTAAGACGAGCTATTCACCTAAAGATGCTAAAGGAAACAGATTGGATACCCATGCTATCATTTTTGCAGAACTGAAAGAATAGGGTACTGAAACCTTTTATAGAAGGCTTACTTTTTTTACAACATTCTTTTTCTCCTTAATGAAGTTTTAAGTCATACAATTCTTACAATGCCTTAGTGCTAAGACAACTGCCTGGAATGAATTCAGTAGTACTATGGCCTCTGCTATCATCTGTCTTGCCACAAACCAAATATTTAATTTTTCCAAGTACATTTTTGACAATATGGTAAAGAACTTGGAAGGTGGGGTTAAAATTTTAATGTATCCAAGGTTTGTGCAAGTGTTCCTGGATTTAAACAAGTTGGATGTATGTCTAAATAAGAGATCTACGTTACCCCTCCCATACAAGAAGATTTTTGCTAACTTGAAGAGGGGATGGGATTTTTGCGAGGATCACACCTTTATTTCAAAACTATGATGTTCAAGCTCCTGATGAAGTGGGTGAAGGGTCAGTGGTTCTAATAATCCCATCACACAAATTACTCTAAACACATCTACATCAAGACCCCAAAAGAAACAGTCAAGAAGGAAACAGAGGAAGGACAGTGGTTCTACAGAGTATCACTAATGAGACTACCAATGAGGAGCATGTGTCTACCCCTTCCTATGATCCATATCAAAGTGGTGAGGATAGAATGCAACTTAAAGAATTGATGGACCTTTGTGCTAAACTGTCTGATAGGGTTCTTGCCCTGAAAAATACAAATATTTCTCAAGCTTCAGAGATTACCACATTGAATGAGAGAGTTAATAAGTTGGAGAAGAAAAGGAGGTCTAAAACTTACAAGCCTATAAGACTGTACAAGGTTGGTTTGTCAAGAAGAATTGAATCCTCTGATGATGCTAGTTTGGGTGCTCAGGAGGATGCATCCAAACAGGGGAGGAAAATAGCTGATCTTGATGCTGATACAGAGGTGACCTTGATTGATGAGACTCAAGGGAGAAATGATGAAGACTTGATGTTTGATACTGGTGTTCTTAATGGTGATGAGGTGTTTCAAGAGCCTATAGTTAATACTGCTACAAAAAGTTCAATTCCAGTTAGTGCTGCTGATCCAGTTACTACTGCTGGTGAAGTAGTTACTACTGCCAGTGTTGAAATTCCAGAAGAATTGACTCTTGCTCAGACTTTGATAGAGATTAAAAGTGCAAAACCCAAGGCTGTTACAACTGCTGCTACAACAGTTACACCTGCCAGCTCAAGACCAAAGGCAAAAGGAATTGTCTTTCATGATCAGGAGGAGCAGGCACCTGCATCTACACTAATAGTTTCTTCTTCAAAACTTCCATAGGCTAAATAAAAAGGCAAGGCAAAAATCGTTGAGACTGAAAAACCTTTGAAGAAGAAAGATCAAATTGCAATTGATGAAGAAGTTTTTAGAAATCTTGAAGCTCAACTACAAGCTGAATTAGAAGAATAATAGAGGATTTCAAGACAAAAGGAAGAAGAAGCTAACATAGCTTTAATTAAATCATAGGATAACACACAAGCTATGATGGATGTTGACTTTCAATTGGCTCAACAAATGCAAACAGAAGAATAAGAACAGTTGAGTATTGAAGAAAAGTCAAAGTTGTTTGTAGAACTCTTGGAGAAGAGAAAGAAATACTTTGCAGCATTAAGAGCTCAAGAGAAAAGGAACAACCCACCAACTAAGTTACAAAAGAGAAATACAATGTCTACCTATTTGAAAAACATGGCTAGATACAAACACAATTAGCTAAAGAGCAAAAGTTATGATGAGATCCAGGAGATGTTTGATAAAGAGATGAAAAGGGCAAACACTTTTGAAGACATGGATACAGAGTTGGTGAAAGGCTGTAAGACAAAAGCAGAAGGAAGTTTTAAAAGAGCGGGGGCGGGTGATAAGAGAAGAACTGAATCTGATAATCAATGAAGCAGAAGTTAAGATGAACATGTAGAAGCTAAAGGTATGTGATCAGTGGTGGAAGAAATAAAAAAACATATGGAGATAGTTCAAGATGATGAGGTAGCAATTGATGCTATACCTCTAGCCACTAAGCCTCCAGTCATAGTTGAATAGAAATCATCAAAAGAAGAACGGATGTGATAACTTTCAATAGATAAGAGCTGATGAAGTTCAAAAAGGTGGCATTCATTTTTGGATTCAGATGCTTCAAAATTATTGGACAGAAAGACTTCAGAAAACACTTTGGAAGGTTGTATAAAATCTAAACATAGGAATACAGGCCAGAGGAGGCATTGAAGAGTGTTATAGCGGAGATCTAAAAGTAAATGTTGAGCCGGATATAGAAAGTGAAGTACGAAGGAGTCTAGAAGGACACAATGTGACAGTATGGAAGCTATTTTCTTCAAGTGGAGTGCACTTTGTAAGATTTAAAGATCTGCATATCTTTATGTTGGTAGAAAAGAAATATCCACTTACACTTGCTACCATCACTGGAATGCTCAACAAGAAGCTTCAAGTAGATCAATGGAATGAAATGAGTTATCAACTTCTAAAGCTTTTGGTAAAACAATAAAAGAATATTGGAAGTGTTTGAATGCATCCTCCTGGTGATAGTGAAAGACTTTTAATGAAACTTAAATATTTAGAAGATGAACATCAAGTTTAGGGGAGAATTGTTGGGATTAAAAGACTGCTTGGAGTTAATACTGCTAAGGTTAGAGTTACTGCTGTCAAGCATAACTTAGTGTTGTTAGTAATATAGTAATGTTAGTTACTACTGCTAGTATATATTACTACTGCTAATGGAAGTTAAAGATGCTTAGAGATTAGAAAAATTCTACTACTAGTTAATATGCTAGTATAAAGGTATAATGTTAGTATAAACTTAGTACTGCTAGTATATGTTAGTACTGCTAGTGTAACTTAGTACTGCCAGTGAAGAATAAAGAAAATATTCTAAGTAGTTACTACTGCTTGTACACAGTTAGTGCTGCTTATAACAAAAGTTAATGCTGCTGGTATCGAAAGTTTTGAAACTACTGAAAGATTACAACTGCTAGAAGAGTTTCTACTGTCAGAAGGATAAAGATGAAGATTGCTTATCAAGAGTACTTATGGGATAAGTATGAGATATTTTGCTAAAAGATATGTATAAGTTATTTGTTTAGAAGATCATGATAATTTAGCAATATATTATAAGCCATGTAGGACTCCTTGGTGTATGAAAGGAGGTCCTAGGGCATGTAGTTTATACATCTCTCATTCATATACATTCATAGAATTCATAGTTTATAGCTTCAAGGTTTTGTATAACCCTAACACTATCAAGAGTGTTCGTATTAATATATTGAGGCTTAAAGTTTGGTATTATATAATCTTGTTTGTTACTGTTTTATTGCTTGTTCTTCTTAGTATCATAGACTAGATTCCGCATAATCTTTGATATATTCAATTAAAGTTTCTACCATAGTTGTCTTAGATCTATTTAATAAAACTAAGCCTTTTACAAGCTAAGCAAGATCTATTCAAGTGGGATTAACAAACACCACATGGCATCAGTTTTGAGTTGTTTTCTCATAGAGACAAAGCGAGAAGGATATTCGATTACGTTTGCTAGAGGATGGTCCTTAGTCTATTTACCAAGGTGTTCAAATGGAGTGTGGGTTTGTCTCACATTCGATGATGACCCTTGAGAAGTTGATTCTTCATGAGGAGATTCATTAAGTGGATCATCACGAAAGATTGGTGTTTTTGGTGATTCTTCAAAACCTTGAGAAATGTTTGGAGATTGTTCTTGTTCTTGTGTTGATGGAGTACTTGATGATGGAGCATCCTGGTCAATGGAAGTTGGAACAGGGAATCAGTTTAAAACCAAAGCCCGCGGAAGAGTAGCTTCTTGAACTGGAGAAACAACAATTGATGGAGGAGTGAAGTATTCATCGAACATTGGTTGAAACAAGCGATCCCAATCATCTCTTGGTGGTGGAATACAAGGTTGTTGAGAAACAGGGTTTGGAACGAGTCCTGAACTGGATGTTGCAGGAGTCATAGAATGAAGCCCGGGTCCTGAACTGAATTGTTCAGAAGCCATTGCTGTCAGCTCATCGAATGTCACATGAATTGTTTCTATAATTTTCTGGGTTCTTTTGTTGTAGATTCTGAACGCTTTCTTTGCGGGCGCGTAACCAACGAAAATACCAATGTCAGCTTTTGCATCTAATTTACCCAGGTCGTCATTGTCATTGGTAGGATAACAGAGTGCACCAAAGACATGAAAGAATGATAAATCCGGTTTCTTATCTTGCATAAGCTCATATGGAGTTTTGTTGTATCGACGGTGGATTATTAAATGGTTTTGGGTGTAACAGGCTGTATTGATTGCTTTGGCCCATAAAAATAATGGAGCTTTAGAAAATATTAACATTGTATGAGCAGCTTCTACAAGAGTTTGGTTTTGCCTTTCGACAACGTCGTTCTACTGAGGAGTGCGGGCAACAGATGTTTGATATGAGATGCCAACATTTTCATAAAATTCACGTGTCTGATTGACAAATTCGGTTCCATTATCTGTTCGAACATTATGGACGGTGGCATTCAAACGAACTTGAATATTTTTAATGCATTTAATGATGGCCACATAAATCCATATGCAAAAGATATAGTTTCTCTTGGTTAGTGTCTTCAGCTTTAGGTTGATGAGAGGATTTCTTGCTTTTTCCTAATGCACATGCTGAACACAGATGATCTTTCTAAAATTTAAGCCTTGGAATGCCTCGTGCAAGACCGTCTTTAGCTAGCTTGTTAAGAGTACCAAAGTTGAGATGAAATAAATGACGATGCCTTAACCAGCTCTTAGTCTTTGATGCTTTAGATAGAAGATAGATCAAATATGTTTTAAGCATGTCATCAAGAGAAACTGTGTACAAATTTATGTCACGAGATCCTAAAAGTAGATCAACACCTTCTAAATTATGAATAAAGCAAGTGTTTTTTCGAAATGCAACTTCCAGATCCGCGTCGCAAAATTGACCAACAGAAAACAAGTTATGTCCAAGCCCCTCAAATAGTATATTTTTTTAAAATCTTTTAAAATAGTACATTTCCCATTTAGATAGTCACCATACACCTTAATCCTTTGTAATTTTATCATACGCGAATCTATAACTGTACCTTGAAATTTTACTAATAAAGTTCATGAGCTGAGAGCGGTCCACTGTCTTATGTTTCGAAACATCCAGTGCTAGATACCAGAGTCAATCTGGACACCTGTCATGACAAGAGAAGAGAAGATGGACTATCTATGCATTGGATCCCAAGTATGATTAGGTTTCGAGTTAGCATTCTTAGATTCTACAATCTTAGCTTTTTTACTCGAACATACATTTTTAACATTTTTAGGTTTCCTGCTGTAGACTTTAAGCTCTGGTTTTTGTGTTTCAACTGAGTGGGAAGTGGTTTTCTTAGGAGGCACTACGTTAGCTAAAGTGATCCTAGTTAAAGGGCACGAGTTACCAACTATAGTGAAAGTTCTGCCTGTTGGTTTCCAATTAAGTCCTACTTTAGTAAAACATGACCCGTAGGTTTCTAAATATTTTGTTTTTATGTTTCTTATCAGATTTAGCATGGCTATTCACATTTTCCACAAAATCAAGAAGACACATATCATGAACACCATCAAACATAGATTTCTTACAAGTAGCACAAATAAGTTTAGAATTCGCAATTAACAGTGAATGCTTAACATCAACATCACGAATAGGTTCAACAACACTATTCTTTTTATTAACTTTCCTAGGTTGGGCTTCTACTTTATTCTTCATGTTCTTAGTTGGTGTTTGCGAGATTCTATCATTCTTTTTATTGCCTGTAGGCTTTGATCCGTAATTACTAGTAGAACACTTTAATCCTGTAGGAGACAACATATGTGTGTTAGAATATGATGTTGTAGATGACTCTACCTGATTAATGTTTGCTTAGGAAGTGAGAGGTTCAGAAACCTACTTTCTTGACATGTTTTTGGTGTGACAGCAAACTTTTTTCGCATAGTTTTATCGCATTAGGGAACGTATCTTTATACATTTACAAGTAACTCCTGAATTCTTTAGGATGCTTACAAGTAAAGTCTAACTCTTTATCTAACGGTTGGTTTGCTTTAGCTTGTTTGACTATTCCTTGAAGAATATCAGCTTGTTCATGAGTGTACTTAAGGTAATTTATGTGAGCTTCCCTATTTTGCAATAACCTAGGAGCCAAAGGTTCTAAATCTAGCTCGAACATTCCTGGAACAATAGTGTTGGCAGATGGTATTTGTGCAACACTATCAATAATTTCTTTTCCTTTTATTTTTCATAAATCGTTTTTCAACGACGTTAACACAAAACCTTATCTTGAATTTAAGCCTTTAAATCCTCATTTTCGGCAGATTTTAAGTTCAGTTTATCAATTAAAGAGTCACTTTGTTCTTTAGTACGAAAAAACACCATTGTCTTTTTGATTGAGTCAAAACTGCTCTTTAAAAAACATGTTAACTATGAATTAATTTCATTACAAAGACCTTGGTTTACGAAAGTAATTTTGCACTACTATTTTCCAGTTCCACATTTTTGGTCTCTATTTCACAATAATCATAATTGACATTCTCGTCCTTGGACTTTTCTCTCATTGATTTTATAATATCCTTCAACTTACAAATGATAGTGTCTTTGTCTTGTACCTGAACTTTCAAATCATTATTTTCAAAAAATTCTGGAATTTCAAGAGCATTTTGATTATCACAAGAATCAAGTTTTTGAAAAATTTCTTGATTAAGTTGTATTGACAATTCAAGAGAAATACAATGTTTTTCAAGTTGTGAATAACTTTTTAAAATATCATTATGCGCATTTGTGGGATCTGAGATTTGATGATTATAAAACTAAATATGCAAAACTAAAGAAAGATGAAACAACAAGGACTTAATGTGAAATATTAAGTTAGCTTTCTATGTAAGCTAGGTTTTCTTATAACCACCCTCTATATGAAGGGTATTAGAGGCATCTATTTTAGAATATACCTTCCATCATAGTTAGATCTCTCCAATGAGAGTCTAGACACACAAAAGTTAACGGTGTATTATTAGGTTAGCTTATTAGTTAGTTTTTAGATTGTTAGAGTAACCTCAAGATGTGGATCCTTGTTACAGTTTGTAACCACTTTTATTCTGATCGATATTTAATGGGAGGCCTGAATGTTTTAGTAGTAAAACCCCCTGTTTAAACAACATTTATGGTCTTTATAATTTCAGCTTGGGTTTGCTTTGCTAATGTTGTTTGTAAAACTAATCCTAGATGGGCTAAACGATCTCCACAATTGGTATCAGAGTGGGTTGCTCTTGTTCTGGGATTCGTACAAGGTCTTATACGTGTTTTATTTTTGGTTTTGGTGTTTATGATGTTTGGCTGCAGGAGATGATCATATAATATTAGGGTTCCCAACAAACCCTAATATGCCAATCAGAAGGTTAACTTTATTTGTTGTTATGTTAATGTTTGATATATAACACCATGTTGTAAACACATATGATGATAGAAGAAGGATGCTATTTGAAAGGAGGCCTTATATGTTCTTCATTATATTTTATGTTTGGAATAATAAGATCACGACAACAGCAGGTATCGCTAGGGTTTCTGCCATTGATCATAAACCTTTTTCATACTTAAGTCTGATCATTAGGATTTTGGTATGATTGCTTTCTTCATGACTGTTACTGCTGCGTTTGTGGTGTGATGTGATTGATACATCTGGGTACAAGCTTTTGTTTGAACGCATGGTTGAGTATTACTACTGCCAGGGTAAATGGAGTGAGTTAATACTGCTAGCGATGAAAAGAAGCAGCAGATGGGCACGTATCTGTGACTTCAGGTTTTTTAAGCTTAAGGTTTCAAGGTTGTGTTTTTGGTTCGTGTTTCTGGAAGAGAGATGCGTTTGTGTTGAGAAGATTTTAGAAAGCAACATGATATGGAATATGGATGCATGGTTTTTGGCAGGATACAGGTTTGGTTTGCAGATTTTTAGGGATTGACTCACATAATAACCTCCTGTATATTTGGTAGCTAATTCGTGATTAATATATTCATGGGAGCTGTTATGATAAGCAAGTCCTAATCCTTAGGATTTATATTTGGTTCCCATAAATACTTAAAGCTGCTGATATTGATAAGGTATTAATACTATTTGTGATTATTAGTACTGCTCGTATGTTAATACTGATATTGATCTTAGTACTGCTTGTTGTCAAGGTATAAGTTAATGTTGTCACGTTTGAAGAACAGTAGTAAGTTAGAAGTTTCTACTGTTGGTTTGTGATATTTGTGTGTTAGTACTGCTGCCTTTCAATATTAGTACTGCTTTTGAAATGTTAAAGCTGTTCGTTAATGATTGGGCTTTATTGCTATTGGGCCATGGGATTTTATTGGTGTTGTTCGTATAATGGTACTACATGTTCGTGGGCTCAAAGGTACTGTTTGAACAAGGTATGATACTTCAAGATAATTACAACTGCTAGCCTTGTGATTACTACTGCTCTTGGAATCAAAGGCAGTGAGTGTACTTAGTACTGTTTGTTTGAACTTAGTACTGTTAGAAGGAAATTATTTGTACTGCTAGCATTGTCCGATGTGGGACAACAGACGCGTTTGGATCTCGGATAGAACTGTTTCTTACAACAGTTTATTATTATTGGATTTATGGCTATTATTTTGGGATTATTTGAAGATGTGATTACGAAGACAGTTGATTATCACTTATTTGATGTTGTAGTTGAGTTTCACAGATGCGTGTTCTTATCATATCTTAAAGTCGTGTTTATAGCAGGACATTGACTTTAAAGATAACTTGTTCGTGCTTACAATGGTGTGACGAAGACTTGTCAAAATCTAGCAAAGGTGTGTGATTTTTCTTATGGTGCTCAATGCTCATATTTGCTATCACTTAGTATGTGTCTCATAGAAGATGAGGTTTTTGTCAAGAGGTTGCGGTCTACTTATATTTCACAGATTTATTTATAAGTTCGACGTCATGTGGATAGTGCAAGACATAAGACACAAGTTTGGGAGATTCTACTTCTTCATCAAATTCGTTATACTCAGTTTTCTTCATCAGTGATTACTACATAGAGCCTACAGAGTTCGAGATTCAAGAGATGGTAAACATATTGGTTTCAGGGGAAGCTTATTGATTAAATGTTTAACCATCTACATGCACCACTTGAGGGAAGTATGATCCAAGTTTCATTTCTACAAGAAGACCCCTATTAGATGATTACAAAAAGGGAAGAAGATTACAGGTTTATTGATTTGCAGCTTATTTATGTGTGGTGACATGTTTAAGAAGATCTTAACTCAAGGGGAAGCATTGAAGATTGTTTCATACATGAAGATTATTTTGTAATATCAAATAGGGGAAGATTGTTAGGATTTGAGATTTGATGATTACCAAATTAAATATGCAAAATTGAAGATAGATGAAACAACAAGGACTTAATGTGAAATATTAAGTTAGCTTCCTATGTAAGCAAGATGGAAACAAGAAGGACCAAAGTCGTAATTAATGAAGTCTTCAAAAGATAAGATTTGGAAGATTCTAAATATGGTCAAGAGATAAAGATAAGTATTAAATGAATTATACCTTTTATTCAATTATCTTTATTAGTTTTCAGTAAGCCTTAACTCCTTGTCCTATAAAAGGAGGTACTAGGCACTGTTCGTTTTGCATCATCCATCATATCGACCTTGATGAGAGTCAATAGTAAAGGTAGTGGTGTGTGTACACCATAGTTATTAGTTATTAGTAAAAGACATATTATAAAGTCTATGTATGTAGGTAGTAGCCCAGTTATAGTTGGTAAAGGGAAAATGTTTGAATAAAAAAACCTTGTTAAACATCATTGTTCTTGTTATTGTTATCCCGCTGCATAATTGTTAATCTTTGATGTTTCTATTATCCTAGATGAGTCTTAATAACGAGCTAAGGGGTCCTAACAGACTCCATAATTTCTTAAGAACTCATAAGTAACAAACATAAAATCGAACAAATCTCAGCCACTTTCCTAAGCGATGAAAGTTCTGCCATACTTCAAAATAAAATCAAACATGCCGTATTCCTTGTACGCAAAGTTATCTCTCGAAACTCTCAAACCCACTAAAATGAGCATAAGATTAGCCGATCGATCATTCCAATACCCTGTTGGAATAGCTGAAAATATGCTCATTGAAGTTGGTAAATTTACCTTCCCTGTCGATTTTGTTATTCTCGAAATGGAAGAAGACAGTAAAGTTCTCCTTATCTTGGGAAGACCTTTTCTTCACACTGCCGATGCAGTAATTCGAGTTAAACAGAAGCAACTCAATCTCGGAGTTGGAACTGAACGAATGATCTTTCACATCGATTCTACGATGAAACATTCCTACTCAGACGATAATACGTGTTTCAGTATTGATGTCATCGATGAAATCTTAGCAGAAGATTTCGATGCTCTTCTCGACGAAGGAAGTGAAATCCTCCATTCCATCGAAGGAACCATCCTCGAAGAAAAACTCTTTGTTGAATTCGATGAATTCATGGCAATGACTGCCGGTGCAAACTTTGAATCTGAATCCGACATCGAAGAACCACCATTTGAAAAATCACCTTTAACACCGATTAAAAAATCAAAACATCTCTTGAAGAACCTCCTACGGATCTTGAACTCAAACCTCTTCTTGATAACTTAGAATATGCATTCTTGGAAGAACCATCTTTTCTTCCTGTAATCATATCATCTCAGCTTTCTGAAGAACACAAATACAAACTCATTTTTGTTCTTAAAAGACACAAGCAAGCCTTTGCTTGGAAAACCACAGACATTCCTGGGATCTGCCCATCTTTTTGTAAACATAAAATTCAACTCCTGGAAGACAAAAAACCAGTTGTTCAAAAACAAAGAAGATTAAACCCAAACATGCAAGAAGTTGTGAAAAAAGAAATAGTTAAACTTCTCGATACATGTATCATTTATCCAATTACTGATAGCCCTTGGGTAAGCCCCATTCATTGTGTACCGAAGAAATGTGGTATAACAGTTGTTACTAACGAAAAGATGAACTTGTTCCAACAAGAACTATTACAGGTTGGAGAGTATGCATCGATTATCATAAACTCAATGAAGCAACTGCAAAAGATCATTTCCCTTTGTCGTTCATGGATCAAATGTTAGAAAGACTCGCAAGAAATAAATACTTCTGTTTCCTCGATGGTTTTTCTAGATATTTTCAAATACCAATCGATCCTATGGACCAAGAAAAAACAACGTTCACATGTCCTTTTGGTACTGTAGAATCCAAGAATCTGGACTCAGCTAGGGTATAAATAACATTGATTGATTAAGCACAGCGGAATATGAAATAAGAATACAATCAACATTACTAATAAGGTTTTCTTTATTCGATTTCTTTGTCTTTGAAAACTCTTTCGACAATTGTCTGAACGATCTTGATAAAATGCTTCAACGTTGCAAATATGCACATCTTGTCCTTAACTGGGAAAAATGTCACTTCATGGTAAAAGAAGGAATTGTGCTTGATCACAAGGTATCCAACTTAGGACTCGAAGTCGACAAAGAAAAGATCAACGTAATCTCTAAACTTCCACCCCCACTAATATCAATGGTATTAGAAGTTTTCTAGGACATGCCGGTTTCTACCGAAGATTTATTAAATATTTCTCAAAAATCGCCCGTCCTCTCACCAAGTTGCTTGAAAAATATACTCTATTCGAATTCGATGACGAATGTCACAACGCATTCAAATTGTTAAAAGAAAAGCTCCCATGTGCTCCTGTGATTGTAAGCCCAAACTGGAATCTTCCGTTAATCTTAGGTCAAAAAGATGGTAAAAACTTTCACCCAATCTACTTTGCGAGCAAAACTCTCAATGTAGCTCAGCAAAACTATATAATCACTAAAACAGAACTTATGGCTGTAGTCTTTGCATTTGACAAATTCCGATCCTATCTGGTATTATCAAAGACGATCGTGCCACTGATGTCGCATCTAGTCTTAAGGCACCTATTCAAGAAACAAGATGCTAAGCCACGCCTTATTCGTTGGATACTGCTCTTACAAGAATTTGATATCGAAATTAAAGACAGAAAAGGTACAGAAAATTTACCGCGGCCACCTTTTCGCGGGATAATAATGATGAAACAAGTGATGCTAGTGAAGTCGACGATAACTTTCTCGGAGAAACTCTCATAGAAATAAACACTAGAGATGAACCATGGTTCACATACTTTGCAAACTATTTGGTACGTGATATCATACCTAAAGGAATGACGTACCAGCAAAAGAATAAATTTTTATTCTAACCTCAAGCCACATACTGCTGGGAGGAACCTGTCCTCTTCAAAGTATGCTCTGACAGTATGATCAGATGTTGTGTCTCAGGAGCAGTTAAACCCGAACCATTTTAGATCAATGTCACCACGGACCCACCGGTGGACATTATAGACTAAACACAACCGCTAAAAAAGTCTTAGACTTAGGTTTTTACTGGCAAACCATCATCAAAGAAGCTCATACTCAAGTTCGCCTTTGCGAAGCATGTCAAAAGACAAGAAATATTTCAAAACATGATGAGATGCCCTTAAATAGCATTCAAGTATGTGAAATTTTCGACATATGGGGTATCAATTTAATAGGACCCTTTCCGAAATCAAACAAATTTGAATACATCATAGTCATTGTCGACTATGTATCTAAATGGGCCAAAGCACAAGATCTATCAAAAATGATGCCAGAGTTGTTATTACTTTTTTGAAGAAACTATTCTGTCGTTTAGGAATGCCTAAAGCTCTTATAAGCGACGTAGGAACTCATTTCTGCTACAAGATAATGGAAAAAACATGAAAAGATATGGAGTTAACCACCGATTCTCTACATCATACCACCCTCAAACAATTGGTCAAGTTGAAAATACAAACAAAGCCCTTAAAAGAATTCTTGAAAAGACTGTTAAAGATAATCCTGCCATCTGGTCAAGAAAACTTGATGATGCTCTGTGGGCTTTTCGTACTGCTTACAAAACACCTACCAGAACAACACCGTACAAGCTTGTATATGGTAAAAACTGCCACCAGCCATTTGAAATTGAACACCGTGCATACTAAGCCCTAAAAAACTGTAACCCAGATCTCATCACTGCTGGTGAGAAAAGAATGTTTCAATTATACGAGTTAGACGAACTCAGACATCAAGCCTATGAAAACTCTCGTTTATACAAGGCAAGAACTAAAGTTTGGCATGACAGAAAACTCAAGATGAGAAAAGAATTCAAACATGGAAACAAAGTGTTGCTCTTTCATTAAAAATATAAATTCAAACAGCCGAAACTCAGATCTCACTGGCTAGGACCGTACGTAGTGAAACATCAATATCCATCCGGATATGTTGAACTATATGGAAAAGATTAAAAAACATTCATTGTTAATGGCCATCTACTCAAGCTATATCATGAAGAAGAGATTATAGATGGGACCATAGGGAAGCAGTCACTCCCTTCTTTCCGAAAAAATAAACTCCAGAAGCAGGAGTCTAGCTAACGACTCTTTTAAAAATTAAGCGCTTCTCGGGAGACAACCCGTGCTTTACTTAAGTGTGGAGGAGTCCCTCCTCCACTCATATCCTCTTTGTTTTATTTTTCTAAAAAAATTAACAAAATTTTCTTTTTATGTGCTTTTTACTTATGCAGGTAATATAGCTTAGGCCTGGAAAATTCTAACGTTTGCTCAAGGATAGCTCTCTCGCAGCTACATTTCTCTATTCCCCAGGAAGTACCGTTTTTCCTTAATTTTCCCTATTTTCTAGTTTATCAGTTATCACATTGAGGGCAATGTTCAACTTAAGTGTGGAGGGGAGCCAAATAAGAAATATTAAACATTTCTCTCAATGTTTTCCCTACTAAAAAATTTTCAACTAATTTTTTATGAAAATCTCTAAAAAATATATATATTTACTTTTCTTTTAAATATAAAATATGCTCTTAGTAAGGCAAGTCCAACCGGATAGACACTATAACTAGCACAAAACCAGTCCACTAAATTGTGAGAATTAAGCTTTAAAAGAATTCGGGTATACATCTTTGGTACCCAAGATAATTGATGCCTTTAGCTTGTTCGAGTTAAGGTTTGAATGAAATTGCAAGTGTCTCATCCGTCGTTACGGCTGTGTATTTATAATTTGTTGCTTTTTCTGAAGCAATGGTATTGGTTGAAAATTATATCCGAGTGAGCCGGTAATTTAGTAACTCTAGAACTTGTGCTTGATTATCATTTACTAGACCACAGTGAGATTAATTTATAGACAAAATTATATGTTATGAGGTGAAATAAATCCTGTAAGCACCTGTATTCGCAACACTTCCTTTTAATGCGATTCCGCTGAAGAAATCAAAATTGAAAGAAAGAAGTTTCGTGCCAGCCTTAGGTATAAAAAAAGAGAAGAAATAAAAGTTTCAAGTTCAAGGCTTATGTTTCGGCACAAGAGATCAGTATATACTATTCTCCCTCATCAGTATCAAGTTCTGCCCCTTTGAGATTTTGTTTGGTGCTCACACCCCATCAATCATGTTTATGCGTCATGCACAAGCCTATGGTAGCTGTCTAGATTATGTCTGCGCATCTGAGTGTCTTCACAATTATAAACCCTATCTGAGTGGCTCAAGTGAATTAAAAATCAAACACATTCCTTTGTGAGGTGCTCTGTTATGTGTCTATGCCTAAAAAGTTATCTAAAATAGTAAACACTTGTTTGAATTATGTGCAGGTTCACTTGAAGTCATCCCGAGCTTAAAAAGAACAAAGTCAAATTGTTTATAGTTATTGGAAAGCAAGATAGAAGAAAAGAAAGGACCAAAGCTGTAAAAGACCATAAGTACGCCGCACAAATCCTTTGTGCGCCGCACTTCTTATTGATCCCACTTAAATGGATCTTGAATTCCTTAGCTTGTGTAAGGTTTAGTTATGCAAGATAAATCCTACACAACTATGATAGAAACTTTGATTGATAATAATAAAGATTATGCGGAATCTAATCTTTAATATAAGAAGAATTCTTCAATGAAACAGTAATTCTAATGAACACACAGTCGAACAAACAAAAG
>BQNB010111598.1:0-22318 GCA_026074375.1 Tanacetum coccineum | reverse complement strand
GCAAATCACCTTGCTGCCTTGTAACAAATCGAATCCATAATTATGGTTTTAAAGAAAAACTTTGATATATATCACAACTTGCTACTTGTATCGAATTAGGGTTTGGTGAAAACCCTAATTCACCGAATTCAATTAATCATCGAAAATCATAAACCATAGATTTACCGAATTTGCCCAAAACCTTATGTTTGCATATGAACAATAGAAAAACCTTATAGATCCTAGATCAAGAGCAACCCGCTCTGATACCAATTGTGAAAACCATAAGATAGTTGTAGCTCTAGTTTGTTAAGAACTAAACTAGGATAATGATAACATAGGCGGAATATTCAAATATAGAATCAATATTATCATTACAAGGTTTTACCAAACATCCACCACAAGCCCAATATTATTTGATCAAGATAATACGGTTACATCAATGAACTGTAACAGGGATCAAGGAAAACCTTGATTACCTTAAGGCTAAACTCTAGATAGACGTCTACTACTAACTATACAAACGTGTACACACACGCATTTTCTTTAGTCGACTCTCATTTAGAACACACACTTTTCTAGATGCATAAAACCTATAACCTGTATCTCTTTATATACTAGAGATAATAGGTTTTACAAAGAGATAAACATAAATCTTTTAAACATTTAACTTGATCTTCTATTATCTTCTTTCTTCATAAGGAGATCTTTTGATATCTTTGACTAAATCTTCAATAATTCTCAACCAGCTTGTAGAATTCTTGAATGACGATTTTAGTCCTTTTGTTTCATTCTTGTTTTGTCTTATCAACTCAAATATAATTTTCTAATCCAAGTATTCTAATGATCCAAATTGCCCTCCATTACGCACCATAAGAAAAATAAACTTGAGTAGTAGAAACTTACACTAGCGGTAGTAACAAAGACTAGTAGTAGTAAAAACCTTCACCTCAATGTAGCATATAAATGGTTAAACATTTTAACAGTAAGCTTCCTCTGAAACCCATATGTTAACCATTTCTTAAATCTTCAATTTTATAGGCTCTATGTAATGATCACTGATGAAGAAAACTAAGTATAACGAACTTGATGCTGAAGTAGAACAACCCAAACTTGTGTCTTATATCTTGCACTATCCATGTGACTTCGAACGTATACCCAAACCGATGTATAGGGAGACCACAATCTCTTAACAATTTATCCTCATCTTCTATGAGACACATAACAAAAGTGATAGCAAATGTGAGCATTGAGCACCATAAGAAAAATCACACACCTTTGCTAGATTTGTCAATTCTTTGTCACATCGTTTCTAAGCACGAACAAGTTACCTCTAAATGTTGTAAGCCATTTGAGATATGATAAGAACACAAACCCAAATAATTCCACTTCATCGTCAAATAAGTGATAAACAATCTTCTTCGTAATCAATTAATTATTCCAATAAATATGGGCCTTTGTAATCTGTTAAACTAGAAGTCTTGCTTCTACAGACCCTAAACCTGTTTTATAAGCAATATCATTTAACTTAGATGTCCTTAAGTCTTTTAACAGTTGTTCATTTGGTTCTTTAAGAATTTTAACATTTTCCAAACAAGATGATAAACAATTTGAATCAGTAGATACCTCAGAGTTAGAACTTGTAGAAGTGTAAGCCATGAGAGCAAAGTTAGTTGGACCTTCTTCTGCTTGATCACTCCAATCATAATCACCAAGACCATCATATGAGATCAAAGCATTGGAAGTAGTTGTCTCCACTGGCACACTTCTTCTTTTGCTTTTCCTGTTCCTGTTTTTATAGTTCCTTGGAGCCTTGCACTCCCTTGCAAAGTGTCCCTTTTTGTGGAAGTTGTAACACTCCACCTTGGAGTTATCAAACCCAATGGTCTCAGTACCATTGGTATGTGCTTAAATACACATACCTTTTACCTTTAAAAACGAGCTGAAATAACCAAAAACGGACTTAAAATGCCAAATCCATCTCTTCTAAGTCATCTGGATGGAGTTGTTGTAGATCCTCATTTGCAAGTTGAGGATTGTTTGGTTGACTAGAAAATAATGCACAGATCACAGCATCACTCAAGTTATCAACATCTTGTGGGTGTTAGCGGCACTAACTTGAGTGCTAACAGCAGAAACTCCATGAGTTGTGTTAACTGCTTCATTAGTGTTGTCAGAGTTGTTAGATGACACAAAAGCCATGTTTTGTGTGCTTGTATTTGAGCTTGATGTCCCTTTGACTTCTGGTTCATATACTTTGAGATTGTTGTAGAGATCATCCATGCTCATTGTCTCTAATTCAGGCTTATTCCTCCATACAACAGCATGTGTGTTCCATTCTGGTGACAAACTTCTCAACAGCTTCTGGTTCACATCTTCTTGTGAAAGTTTTTCACCCAAAATCTCCAGCTGACTCACAAGCTTTTGAAGCCTATCAAAAGTTTGATCAAGGGTCTCTGAGCTAGGAGCAGAGAAGTTTTCATACTGCTGCTTTAAGAGATTTCTTTGAGTTTTCTTTGTAGCAGCATTACCTCCAAATCTCTTTTTAATATCTTCCAGCAGTGACTCACATCCATGATTGAGTCTAAATACTTTAATGAGTTCTTTAAGATTGCCCTATCATCAAAGTGCTTCTGGCCTTCACCTCTAATCTCTTTCTGAGCCTTCTCTTCAACAGTTGTAAGAGGTATTACTTTTTCAACACCTTCCACAACTGTTGTTTTTGGTGCAGAGTTTCCATTCTCTATGACCTCCCATAGAGCATAGTCAATCATCTGGATGTATTGTTCTATCCTCATCCTCCAGATCTCAAACTCACCAGGTTTGAGCATTAGAACCTTGGATGCAGCCACCATATGTGCAGATTCTGAATCCATATCTTCTAGCAAAGAGATCTTGTGTATTCAATAACAGGTTCTTCTTATTTCAAAGATTTCAACAAGCTCTGTACCACTTGGTGATCCCACTTTATATGGATCTTGTATGCCTTTGATTATGGAAGGTTAGTTATGCAAGATAAATCCTACACAACTTATGATAGAAACTTTGTTTGATAATACTAAAGATTATGCGGAATCTAATCTTTAATATAAGAAGAATTCTTCAATGAAACAGTAACACAAAACAATATAATTCAACAATAAAAGCTTCAATATTATTATTACAAATAATACGAATACTCTCCTAGTATTAGGGTTACAAAACCTTGAAGCTATGACAATTCTATGAATGACTCGATTTGATACTTTGATACATAGAATTCTATACCCTAGGACCTCCTTTTATACCCAAGGAGTCCTAATAGGATTATAATATTTTCCTAAGTTATCATGATCTTCTAAACAAATAACTTATACGTATCTTTTACAAAAATATCTCATACATATCCCATAAGCAATCTTTATCTTTTCTTTGAGCAGTCTTTATCCTTTCAGCAGTTGTAACTTTTTACAGAAGCATTACTTTCACAACCCAACAAGATTGTAACTTTTGTACGGCAGGCAACTAACTGTGTACAAGCAGCATTAACTACTTAGAAAGTTTTCTTCAATCTTCACCAGCAGTACTAAGTTACACTAGCAGTACTAACTTTACTCTAGCAGTACTAACATTACTCTAGCAGTACTAACATTAAGATTACTAACAGCACAATTTTGCTTACAGCAGTAACTGAATACCTTAAACAATAGTAACTTCAAGAGGCTTTTAATTCCCAACTGCGATAATCTCTCTGAATCCGAAGGGAAATGTTACTAAGGGGCTGCTCGGATGCCGGTGCGAGCGAAAGCCTCGTTAGATGCGAACGATGTCATCCAACTAACATCATTTCTTCACATGTTTTGGCCAATTTGTCAGTGTACCTGTTTTGCCAATTCAGGACATTTTAAGCGAGTTTATGTATGAGGAAATTTCTATGAACTCTCAGAACTCCCACAAATATAAAACCAGTCTCGGTCGTCCACCTTTCTTTGAACGCCGTTAGAGACTCGTTAGCCTTCCTTACGATCTTCATTATCTCATGAGGCTCCTTAAAATACGCCTTTCGCACTGAGTACCTTATCGTGAATGCTTCCCTTGGCTCAGACCATTCGTTGATGCTTCCTGGTGGAAGACGCTTAAACCATCCTCTCGCGGATCCATCTAAAGTTTTCTGAAACATTTTGCTCCATAAATCGGTTTAGGCCACTCCTCTCCATGAGTTAGGCGCACTGGCAAAAAACCGATTCTAATAATCTTCTGGGTCAGTGTTCCATTACAAACTTGATGTTAGTTTGGCATACTTATATATTTCTTGCCTGCGATTTCCGATTATTCCTACGAGTGAGTGGTTTTAATGCTTCTTTAAGGGGTCTTCTGAGGTCAGCATCCAGCCAACCATTCTTTTTCTTTCAACAATGTTGGTCCACTATGCATTAGTATTTCTATTTAACAATTCAGACATTAGGATCAATAATGGTTCTTCCTATTGTTGATCTTTGATTATTGATTTGAGGGCAGATATGTGTCCTTCTATCTGCTCCTTGGTGTGACGAAGAGTTCCTTTGCGATCGCTGGAACCCTCTCCACTTTTCGCTGATCATTCTATAACTCTGGTAGATAGAATTTGGGTCTCACGAATGGCACCAATTTGTTGAAGTAATTTCTTGTATCTTCAAGTGAAGTCAAAGATCCTCCAGATGCTAGACGAACTGGTCCTTTGGATTCCTGTATGTAAAAGAGAAAACGCGTTAGCCTCGTCTCGGGTTTGACCTCAAGACCAAGCTCCGGAGTGAGTGTAAGTATAGATCATTATGTCGGAAGGCACAAGATTAAGTGTGTGTTGTAAATGCAGTATAGCTACTTGAATTGCAATTAAATGAGGGGGTGTTTAGACTACTTGGAAAAACTGTTGGAGAGTTACTGTTTCCTGACACGGGATTCTTATCCCCTCGTGGACAAGGGTACTAGGGATATTTCGGCGCAAACCATTCCCTGGACCGGCGGCGTTCCCTTGAGTACGTCTTATTGTCCGCTGGGTCGAAGGGTGGTCTGGGTTAAAAGGATGTAACAAGTCCTTCGACTAGTGCTTCTTAGTGACAGACCTTCCGGGTAGTCCATTCGGTAAGATCCTTCCGGATATGTGTGTGAGGACACTCCGGATGGGTCTCTCCAGACACATACGCCAACAAGACCATGTGTGTGGCTCAAAGGATGGTTTAGGGGATTTCAGTCTTCTTCGCGTAGTAGTAGTAAGCTACTTATAAGAGAATGCAAGTGAATGCACATGTTTGTCCAAGTTAAATCTAGTTGCAAGCGTGTCACAGTCCGCCCTATAATTAAAGTGTTCAACTTTTCTGGAATCAAATACTTCTACCTTGTTTTGTCCCTCGGGAGAGACAAAAGTTTATTTTCTAATATGTGTCAGAAAGATTTAACCAAGAATTTCCCATATTTCTCAAAAAACCGACTACAACTATTTACAGCACATTTCAGATCCACACAAAGAATCTCAATTGTTTAGCTACGCTCCTTTATCTAACATCTCGAAGATGCATCCACCTGTTCTAGTCCTCGTGATGAGTGATGGAACTAACTTGCGGTGTCAATAATCAGTAGTGGGTTTTGCAGTCGCTCTTCGGGGCACTGATACCAACTAATTATTACCTGGTTTTAAAACAGATTGGCCTAATAGTTATGCCTTAATATTCTTCATTTGATTGTTTGCTCTTGTTATTTTTCTTACTCTTTCAATATTTGTTTAGTCGGAAACTCTATATGTTTCGAGTCTTTGGCCCAAGCAAGGTTTTATTATTACACTCAAAATTCATTACCTACTCAAACTGTAATTGACATCATGTCGAGTCTTTTGATGCTTAGACGAATACACCGCATGCGCTGGTGACTTTATTACAGAAAATAATTTATACTTGCGAAATCGTGATTGTTCCACCTTGATGCAAATCTTTGTGGTTTTGTTTAATTGTTAATTTTAAAAATTGATTAAGCTTAAAAGAATAGTGAGGTAGTTTAAGCAAACAACATTATTTTATTTTTACAATCAAGAAAAAGAGATCATTCTCTTTATAAATAGGAAAGGATCTTTCATGTTCATGAAATGAACATGAGAGGTACATGAGAGGTAATGGTCTGGTTTTATATGTTTTACATTTGATATTCAGAAAAGCAAAAACATTACCACTTATGTTCATTTGACAAGAAAGGATCCTTATCTATTTATAAGGAGATTTGTTCTCTTTTTAATGAGTGTAATATAAATTAATGTGGTTTGCTTAAATTACCTCTAGCTATTCTTTAAGCTTAATCAATTTTAAATTTAACAACTAAAAAAACACACGTTTTGCATCAAGGGTGGAACAAATCACGATTTCGCAAGTATAAATATTTGCTGTTATACACCAGCGCTTTGCGTGGGTATTCGTCTAATGCTTCAAAATGACTCGACATGTGTCATTACAGTTTGAGTAGGTAATGAATTTTGAGTGTAATAATAAAACCTTGCTTGGGCCAAAGACTCGAAACATATAGAGTTTCCGACTAAACAAATATTGAAAGAGTAAGAAAAATAACAAGAGCAAAACAATCAATGTAGATATTATGCATAACTTTAGGCAAATCGTTTTAAAACCAGGTAAATAAATTAGTGGATCAGTGCCACGAGAGCGACTGCAAACCCAATACTGATTATTGACTCGCATATGTGACTCATCACTCATCACGGGACTAGAACTGGTGGAGGCATATTCGAGATGGTAGATAAAAGGCGTAGCTAAACAATTGAGATTCTTTGTGTGGATCTGAAATGTGCTGTAAATAGTTGTAGTCGGTTTTTTTTTGAGAAAATCTGGGAATATTCTTGGTTAATCTTTCCGTCACTATTAGAAAATAAACTTTTGTCTACTCCCGAGGGACAAAACATGGTAGAAGTATTTGATCCAATGAGAAGTTGAACATTTAATTATAGTAGCGGACTGTGACACGCTTGCTGCAACTAGATTTAAATTGGACAAACAGGTGCATTCACTTGCATTTCTCTTTTATGTTTTTTTGGCTTATACTCTACGCGAAAGAAGACTGGAATTCCCTATACATCATTTGAGACGACACATTGGTTCATGTCTGGAGTATGTGTCTGGAGCGACCCATCCGGAGTGTCCTCACAAACTTTTTCCGGAAGGGAAGGATCTTTACGACTTTGGACCTTTACGGGAGGTCTGTCACTAACATGCACTAGTCGAGGGATTGTTAAATCCTATAAACCCAGACCGCCCTTCAGAACACAGCGGACAATAAGTCGTACTCAATGGGAACGCCGGCCGGTTCCAGGGTGTGGTTGCGCCGAACTATCCCTAGTTCCCGTGTCCACTGGGGGATAGATCCACGTGTACAAGGAACAGTATACTATTCAACAGTATTTCAATGTTGTCTTTAATTTCCCCCATATTTATTGCAATCAATGTAGCATTTACTGCTTTTACTCACACACTTTTTACTTGTGCCTTACGTACAATCTCTATAATTACTCGTCACGCCGGTGCGCTTGGTTTGAGGTCAAACTTGAGGACGACGCTAACGCGGTTTTCTCTTTTACTTACAGGAATACAAAGGACCAGTTCGTTAGCTCGGTTGAGTCGGGGAGGATCTCTTGACTTCACTTGAAGATAAAAAATGACTTCAACAAAATTGGTGCCATTCGTGAGACCCAATTCTATCTAACAGAAGTTATAGAATGATCAGACGAAAAAAAAGTGGGAGAGGGTTCAAGCGATCGCAATGGAACTCCTCACACTTTACACCAAGGAGCAGATAGAAGGGGACCACATATTGACACCTCAAATCATTAAGCAAAGATCAAATAGGAACGAACACTTTTGGATCTATATGTCTGAATTTTAAATTAGAAGAACTAATGCAGAGGCGGTTCATTCATTGCGAAAGAAAAGATGGTGGAGGATGTTGACCTCAGAAGACCCTTTAAAGAAGCATTAAGAACCCCCTCACTCGTAGGATAATCGAATTCGCAGGGCAAGAATATAAGATGCCAACTAACATCAAGTTGTACGATGGAACCATGAAAACCCAGAGGATTATTGACTCGGTTTGACCATTGTGCGCCTAACTCAGGAGAGTGGCCTATACCGATATGGTGCAGAATGTTTCAGAAAACTTTAGATGGATCCGCGAGAGGATGGTTTAAGCGTCTTCCACCAGGAAGCATCAACGAATGGTCTGAGCCAAGGGAAGCATTCACGATAAGGTACTCAGTGCGATAAGGCGTATTTTAAGGAAAGTCCTCATGTGATAATGAAGATCGTAAGGAAGGCTAACGAGTCTTCTAACGGCGTTCAAAGAAAGGTGGACGACCGAGACTGGTTTTATATTGGGTGTTCTGGAGGTCATGAAGATTTCCTCATTCATAGACTCGCTTAAATGTCCTGAATTGGCAAAACGGTACTATGACAAAGTGGCCAAAACAGTGGAAGAAATGATGGTTAGATTGGATGACTTCGTTCGCTCTGAAGAGGCTTTCGCTCGCACCGAGCTTCCGAGCAGCCCCGTAGGACATTCCCTTCGGGTTTCAGGAGAGACGATCGCTGTTGGGGATTAAAAGCCTTCTTGAAGTTACTATTGTTAAGGTATTAGTTACTGCTGTTAAGCATAAATTAGTGCTGTTAGTAATCTTAATGTTAGTACTGCTAGAGTAATGTTAGTACTGCTAGAGTAAAGTTAGTACTGCTAGTGTAACTTAGTACTGTTGGTGAAGATTGAAGTAAACTTTCTAAGTAGTTAAATCATGTTGTACACAGTTAGTGGCTTTGCCTGGGTACAAAAGTTACTACTGTTGGGTTTGAAAGTTAATATATGCTGGTATAAAAGTTAACAACTGTTGCTGAAAGGATAAGACTGCTCAGAGAAAAGATTAAGTTTACTTATGGGTTTTGTTTGAGATATTTTTGTAATAGATACGTATATGTTATTTGTTTAGAAGTTCATGATAACTTGGAAAATATTTAATCCTATTAGGACTCCTTGTGGTGTATTAAAAAGGAGGTCTCTAGGGTATTGAATTCTATGTATCAAAAGTATACAATCGAGTCATTCATAGAATTGTCATTGGCTTCAAGGTTTTGTACCCTAATATAGGAGAGTATTGTATTATTTGTAATAATATTATTGGAGATTTTATTGTTGAATTTATAAGTTTTGTGTTTCTGTTGTATTGAAGAATTCTTCTTATATTAAAAATTAGGATTCCGCATAAATCTTTAGCCCTAATTATAAACTCAAGTTGCTATCCATAAGGTTGTGTACCGCGTCCGTGCCGCTTTGACATAAACTAATACTCATTACATAAGCTAAGGAATTCAAGATCCATTAAAAGCTGGGATCAACAAAGTTGGTATCAAGAGCTTGTTGAGAAGGCTTTGATTAAGAAAGAAGACCTGGTTTGAATACACAAGATCTCTTTGCTAGAAGATATGGATTCTGAATCTGCACATATGGTGGCTGCATCCAAGGTTCCAATGCTCAAACTTGGTGAGTTTTGAGATTCTGGAGGATGGATAGAAAACAATACATTCCAGGATGATTGACAATGCCTCTTATGGGATGGTCATAGAGAATGGAAACTCTGCACCAAAAACAACAGTTGTGGAAGGTGTTGAAAAAGTAATACCTCCTACAACTGTTGAAGAGAAGGCTCAGAAGAGATTAGAGGTGAAGGCCAGAAGCACTTTAATGATGGGCATTCCTAATGAACATCAATTAAAGTTTAACTCAATAATGGATGTGAGTCACTGCTGGAAGATATTAAAAAGAGATTTGGAGGTAATGCTGCTACAAAGAAAATCTCAAAGAGAAAATTCTCTTAAAGCAGCAGTATGAAACTCTCTGCTCCTAGTTCAGAGACCCACTTGATCTAACTTTTGGATGGCTTCCAGTTGGTCCTTGTGGTTAAATAACTTTTGGGGACTTGGCAAAACAAGTCCCCAAGAGTTATATAACTCTTTTCACCCTTAGTCCTTGTGGTGTACAAGTTAGGGGGGTTGGCAGTTTTGCCCCCCCACTTGTCACTTTAAGCAAATTGCAAAATCAGCCCTTCTCTTTTCTTTTCCTCTTTTCTTCTTTATATATAAGTTTAGGGATTGACAATTTCAGTCCCTGAACTTATATTTCTTTGACTTTGACCTCGGGGTTGACTTGGGTTGACTTTGACTTTGACCAGTTGACTTTTCTGTTGACTTTTTGACTTGATTGACTTTCCGGCTTCGATTTGGCTTTGTCTTTCACAGTCTTTTCCATTCCGAGTCCGGTTTTGTCGTTTTGGCTTTGTTTTTCGTCCTTTTCTTGGTTATCCGTTCCTGCACAATACAATTAGCAAAACAAGCATATATTTGGCATTTTAAGTCCGTTTTTGGTTATTTCAGCTCGTTTTTAAAGGTAAAAGGTATGTGTATTTAAGCACATACCAATGGTACTGAGACCATTGGGTTTGATAACTCCAAGGTGGAGTGTTACAACTTCCACAAAAAGGGACACTTTGCAAGGGAGTGCAAGGCTCCAAGGAACTATAAAAACAGGAACAGGAAAAGCAAAAGAAGAAGTGTGCCAGTGGAGACAACTACTTCCAATGCTTTGATCTCATGTGATGGTCTTGGTGATTATGATTGGAGTGATCAAGCAGAAGAAGGTCCAACTAACTTTGCTCTCATGGCTTACACTTCTACAAGTTCTAACTCTGAGTTATCTACTGATTCAAATTGTTCATCATCTTGTTTGGAAAATGTTAAAATTCTTAAAGAACCAAATGAACAACTGTTAAAAGACTTAAGGAAATCTAAGTTAAATGATATTACTTATAAAACAAGTTTAGAGTCTATAGAAGCAAGTCTTCTAGTTTAACAGATTACAAAGGCTTATATTTATTGGAATAATTAATTGATTACGAAGAAGATTGTTTATCACTTATTTGACGATGAAGTAGAATTATTTGGGTTTGTGTTCTTATCATATCTCAAATGGCTTACAACATTTGGAGGTAACTTGTTCGTGCTTAGAAACGATGTGACGAAGAATTGACAAATCTAGCAAAGGTGTGTGATTTTTCTTATGGTGCTCAATGCTCACATTTGCTATCACTTTGGTTATGTGTCTCATAGAAGATGAGGATAAATTGTCAAGAGATTGCGGTCTCCCTATACATCGGTTTGTCTTACTTCATGTTTAGTCCTAAGAGTACATCATGGAACAATGTGGGACTAAACCATAGCATCAGCTCTGGTTGGTATTAGCAACCAACCAAAAGTTCAATTTTCTTTGTGATTATGAATGGAATGCTTAAGGACATTACGCTTACCAATGGTACATCCTTTCTTATGTATCTCTAGGATTCATCAAATGTTTTTGAACCAAGCAATTAGAGGGAGTAAACCAGACCTAGAATTTTTTTCTAATCATAGTTACTTTCCCTCTAAGGTCTTTACTTTTTATGAGAAAGAATAGTCCTAAGTTACTCAGGTGAGGACTTACACCTTTGACTCCACCAATGTTAGAGGTCTCTCGTAGCAAAACATTAGCGCACAGCGGCGGAAAGCACATAGGGTGACCATGTTAAACTTATTTTAAGGGCTTGAAGTTCTCCAAGGGATGATAACGGTACCTCTACTCAAAGTGCTGCTCAGCTAGTATTTCACAAAGTACTGCTGACTTACAAGGTACTGCTGATGCTCAAGGTACTGCTTTATATTCCACAATCTCCCAATGATTATTAACTCCTCACAGCATGAGTCTTAAAACCCCCCCCCATCTGCGAGGAGTTGAGGGACTTTTGGATCTATGTGCTTTAAACAGGTAGTTAGAGGGCTCAAGAAGGCAAACTCTTTCTCATCAGCCAAACAGATTCACAAGCTCAAGGCCAAAACTCAAGAAAACTGTCAAAAGGGGTAAAACAGTGGGCAAACATCAACGCTTTTTTGGGTAGAGAAAGTCAGGAACCTATAAGAGGCAAAAGAAACGAGAAGAAAGAAAGCAAAAGAAAGAAAAGGTGGTCTTCAGTCAAACTGGGGAGGAATCTAAGATGAAAGTAATTTGTCTGAAGAGCTTCATGATAAGGAAGACCATCACCATACAGCTTTTGTTTAAGAAGATGTTGAGTTGCTACAGAAGGTGTTGTTACTACACCTGACTTAGAGAAAGAAAGAGTGATGAACAGAAGGGTGCTTATTGGAGAGGAGAAAAGATGCTTCTGATGTATCTCTCATCTCTGGGGTACTGAAGAAATGGATTTGGAGAGGATTTAAAAGTTACTGCTAGACAAAGTTACTGTGACTCCCAAGGACTGTTTAAAGATTTTGTGATGAAACAGGTCACTTCAGAAGTCCAATTCGTCCAACTCAAGAAGATGAGTCTGAAGAACATTCAAAGTGGGATGAATTTCTTGCTGATCTTAATAGAAAAAAGAGGGCATTAGCATTCTGGTCCTATGCATTGCTCAACCTCAACAGCCTCAACTCAAGCTACATGACCCAAATGTATAAAGTAAAGAGGATATTGGTGGAATGAACCAAAAAGAAGAAGTTAACTCTTCAACAATCAGTGCTCTTGGTGACCTGCAAATGAATGAGGAAGGTGTAGAAAGGCTGATGAAGAATGGGATGCAGAAGAAGAGAGAAAAAGGTTGGAAGCTTTGAAGAAACCAAAGACTATTTCAAAGAAACCTACATCCCTTGCACAAGAACGGACTCAAATGATGAATTTCTTAAAGGGTCAAGGATACATGATTGCAAAAGCTAAGGTATCCACAAAATGAAGGAACTGTTACGATAAATGTTTCAGAATCCATACAAAGATATCCTTTCAAGGATTTTATTCCAATGGGTTCAGAAAAAGAAAAGCAGATGTTACAGGAGAGAGATGCAAAGAGAGGATCTTAAAGGAGAGAAAGCTACAGTTACGAAGAACAGCCACAAGAAGCTTAAATTGAGGACAGAGACATATTGCTGAGCTCGGAAATTATAATTAGGATTGTAGACTTTGAGAACAGAGTGCTGCAAGATAGTAGAGTCTAATGGAAGACGCAATCTCTATGATTTAAGTATTTAAGGTCATTGACTCTCACCCGAATGAGAGTGATCTATTTAATTGATTAGAGAAATAGTCATTCAGAGCTTTCGACACTCTGTGGGAGATACTGCACATTTTGGATAGCAGGAATACATTCATCTATATCTGGTTGTACAAGACTATTATAAGCATATTCCACCCAACAGGGTTAGGATTGATACTTTTGGGTGATCTTACAACTATTGGGAGACGTCTGCAACAAGTATTGATGACTTCTGGAAGAATCAAGAAGACTGGGAAATTGTAAGATGGAGACTTAATGAATCTTCAGGAGTACATACATTAGAATTAGAGGATGGTTACCAATATGACTTCATATGCTCGACAGAAAGAAGATATCCATCTATCAAGAGAGCTTGATACCAGGATTGCTGAACTTGGGTATGGAAACGGAAGTTGAGATGAGAAGTGACATAGCGCACATTGATACATTTGTTTATTCCTTATGGAGACAATGGAAAGATGGTGATGATTCTTAAAAACTGGTATGAATTTATCAATATTTTCTTTGTAAATAAATATCTTGTTTGATAAAAAAGGAATTAACTGTGAAACAGAAGCATAGTACCTTATTCAATATACTGCTAGTTTAAACGAACAGTACTTTGTTGAAAGTTTATTGCTAGTTAAAAGTTGTTTTTGGAAATGAGTTGAAGTTTTGAGTGTGCAAAAAGGTTTAAGGCACAAATGTTTGAATATAAAACTGTTTTAAGGGATTGAGTGTTGATTAACCATCACACAACAAATGGTAATCAATTCACCATATCTAACAGATATAAGAATTGACTAGTCCAAATCAAACAGTTTTGGGTAAAAAGACATTCTCAAATCTGTGATGGTTGACAATTTTACCAAAAATTGTTAGTATGGTGCTCAATACGCACCATAGGTATTGCAGCGTGAAGTATTGTCTAATCCAGAGCAACGGCTTTTGTAAGAGGAAGCTCAATCCGTTGTTGTATAGCTTTAATTAGTTTGCTCTGCTCTCTATATGGTTCTCAACTCACCCAAATGTTTTATTAGTGAGAGTTGGGTATAGTCCCTGGCAAACGGCTACAGGTTAAGAGATTTTATCAAATCCGTTCATGGTTGTAATGACTTACAGAGTCATATAGTATTCAGACACACTATGATTCATGTTCTGATGTGTTTGACGTGGTTTTCAGATTCACCCATGGATTATTACCTTTTTAGGGACCAAAGAACTGACTAGCCAAGAGTGAATGGCTACCTTTGGTTAAAGGCTCATGTAAAAACCATTTATTGTTGCCTGAAAAGACTTTGCAGCTTGATTGAAGAACAAATCTGTTTTGATGCCAAAGACAAAAGAAGTGTTTTGAAGAAGTGTTATGCTACAAAACAAGAGGTTTCTCATTTCAATGATTACTCAAACAGATTGTATAGACAAGATACTGCGATAGAGGATATTTAGCTAGAAGATTGACAGACTGGTATGGATGCCTGATGGGCTGAAGAAAAGATGTCCAAACCATTCGAAGAAATCATGAAGTCAAAGAGCAAAGTAGAATTCATTTAGAGAATGTCTTAAGAATGAGATATCATTCTTATATTTATATTATAATAAAACTTTGGTCTTTTGACAAATTTAGTCCCTGCACTTTATGGGTGTATAATGAAACTTAAGATAACTTGCACACTTTCGACCCTTGTGACTTTACGGCGTAACCACATACACGGTTATGCCATAATACTCTTGACGCGGCTTTCCTTCATTAAAAGATATTTTGGTTATGGCGTAATTAATAATCTCGTTGCGCCGTAACCCTTAGTCAGCAACGTAATAATTTCCATAATTATATGTTTACGGCGTAACTATATGGGACGTTACGCCGTAAAGCCTTGTCAACATCGAATCTTTGTAGTTAATATATGACTACAGTCGTGATCTCTTTCCTCGGATATGGTTATGGCGTAACCAGTTGCATCGTTGCGCCGTAATGTTGTTTTAGTCATGATCTTCTTTCCATAAATATAGTTACGGTGTAACCTTGAAAAGGTTTACGCCGTAATGCCTTGTAAATATATACATATTTCGTCCATTTCCGTTCAAATGCCTTAATTTACCTGAATTCACAAAATAATTGAAATAAATATCGAATTCATATAAAAGTGATATAAAGCAAGGCGATAAACGCGGGAATTTGATATGAAAAAATATTAAATATTTAATGTTATCATCTGCACCTTTGACTCAAGATGCTATTCGTCGAATGATCAAGGAAAGTATCGATGTTGCTATCGCTGTTGAGCGAGCTAGACATGCGAATGCTGGAAATGATGCTAGAGGGTCTGGACCAGTTAGGGGTCAAGATGTCGCACCTGCTGTTCATGAGTGCACTTTTGCTGGGTTTATGAAGTGCAATCCTACTGCTTTTCATGGTACTGAAGGAGTTGTCGAATTACGAAGATGGTTCGAGAAAACTAAGAGTGTTTTTAGGATCAGTGAATGTGCAGAGGGCAAGAAGGTTAAGTTTGTTGCTGCAACACTGCAGGGACCTGATTTGACTTGGTGGAATGCTAAGGTTGCAACCATAGGTTTGGAGACAGTGAACCAAATGCCTTGGACTGAGATGAAGCAACTAATGACTGTGGAGTTTTGTCCAATAGAAGAAGTTCAAAGAATGGAGCACAAACTATGGAACTTGAAGGTCAAGGAGTATAACATTGTGGCTTATACTCAGAGGTTCAATGAGTTAGCTTTGATGTGTCCGAGAATGGTTGAGCCAGAAAGAGTAAAGGTTGATGCTTACATCCGGAGATTGACTGATAACATCAAAGGTGAAGTCACTTCTTCTAAGCCTGCCAACCTGAACGAAGTTGTGCGTATGGCTCATAAGTTGATGGAACAAAAATCACAAGATAGGGATGAAAGAATTTTGGAAGGAAAGAAGTGAAAATAGGAGAACTTTCAAAGTGGAAATAGTAGTGGTAAGAGTAACCATAGGGACAACTCACGCCAAAACTTTGCAGAATAACCAAAAGCAAGGGAACGTGTGAGCTATGATTACTGCTCCTACTGATGGAAAGGTGTCTTCTGGATCACTTCCTTTGTGTGAATGTTGTTTTACTCGCCATGTTGGTCCATGTACGATCAAGTGCCACAAGTGTGGAAAGGTTAGGCACAAGGTAAGTTACTGCAAGGAGAAGAATGTTGCCACGGGTGCAAATGCTCTACCCATTCTGACTTGTTATGATTGTGGTGAGCAAGGTCATACGAGGAACCGATGTCCAAGGAAGGTTAAGCAAGAGGAAGTTAGAGAAGTTCGTGGGCGAGCTTACGCTATTAAGGATGCTGAACTGCAAGGTTCGAATGTGGTTATTGGTACGTTTCTGCTCAATAAGCGCTATGCTTCTATTTTATTCGATTCGGGTTTCGATAGGAGTTATGTGGATACTAGATTTAGTTCTATGCTTAATATCGATCACGTTAAAATAGGAGCTAGTTATGAGGTAGAGTTAGCTGATGGAAGGGCAGTTAGTACGAACACTATTTTGAAAGGTTGCACTTTGAATTTAGTGAACCATATTTTTGAAATATATCTTATGCCGATTGAGCTTGGTACGTTCAACATCATAATCGGTATGGATTAGCTTGTCAAGCACGATGCCGTTATTGTCTGTGGCAAGAAAGTTTTTTGTATACTGTACAGAAACAAGATGTTGATAGTCGAAAGTGACAAGGGTGTGTCTCGACTAAAGGTCATATCTTGTATTAAGGCTCGTAAGTACGTTGAGCGAGGTTGTCATTTGTTTTTGGCACACGTGACGGAGAAAATATCAAAGTAGAAACGATTGGAAGACGTGCCTGTAATTCGTAACTTTCCTAAGGTGTTTCCTGAGGAGTTTCCAGGACTACCACCGTCGAGGAAAGTAGAGTTTCGAATTGATCTAGTACCGGGGGTTGCACCTGTTGCACATGCACCGTATAGATTGGCACCATCTGAGATGAGAGAGTTGTCAGTACAATTACAAGAGCTACTAGAGAAAGGATTTATTCGTCCGAGTTCATCACCGTGGGGAGCATCAGTATTGTTTATAAAGAAGAAAGATGGATCTTTTAGAATGTGTATAGATTATCGCGGGTTGAACAAGTTGACCGTCAATAATCATTATCCTCTCCCGAGAATCGACGATTTATTTGACCAATTGCAAGGTTTGAGCGTGTATTCTAAGATCGATCTGAGATTAGGATATCACTAGTTACGCATTAAAGAAGAGGACATTTCAATGACTGCATTTAGAACTCGGTATGGTCACTTTGAGTTCCAAGTGATGCCGTTTGGATTAACTAATGTGCCTGCTGTGTTTATGGACTTGATGAACCGAGTATGCAAGCCATATCTTGGTAAGTTCTTCATTGTATTCATCGATGATATTTTGGTTTATTCCAAGGACGAAGAAGAGCATGGGAAGCATTTGAAGATTATTTTGGAGCTGCTTAAGAAAGAGAGATTGTACGCCAAGTTTTCAAAGTGTGATTTTTGTCTAGATTCGATATAATTTATTGGTCATGTGATTGATCGTAGTGGTGTTCATGTTGATCCTGCCAAGATTGAAGCCATTAAGAATTGGGCTGCACCAACAACGCCAACGGAGGTGAGGTAATTTCTTGGATTGGCTGCTTACTATAGAATGTTTATTGAAGGTTTTTCTTTGATTTCTAAGCCGCTGACTAAGTTGACTAAGAAATATAAGAAATACGAATGGGGAAAAGAATAAGAGGAAGCTTTTCATACATTGAAGCGGAAGTTGTGTAGTACACCGATCTTAGCATTGCCCGAGGAAACGAAAGATTTTGTGGTGTATTACGATGCGTCACTTAAGGGTTATGGAGCCGTGTTGATGCAAAGAGAGAAGGTGATAACATATGCTTATAGACAATTGAAAGTTCATGAAGAGAATTACACTACTCACAATTTGGAGTTAGGAGCCGTTGTTTTCGCTCTTAGGTTATGGAGACATTATTTGTATGGAACGAAGTGTGTGGTTTTCACCAATCACAAGAGCCTACAATATATTTTGAATCAAAAAGAGCTGAACTTGAGACAACGAAGATGGATTGAGTTGTTGAGTGATTATGATTGTGAGATACGGTATCATCCTGGAAAAGCAAATGTTGTGGCTGACGCCCTAAGTCGAAAGAAAATGAATAAGCCATTGTGTGTTAGAGCTTTGATGATGACTGTTCACAATGATCTACCTAAGCAGATTCGTAAAGCTCAGAAGGAAGCGATGAAAAAAAAGAATGTAAGGAAAGAGAATTTAGGTAGATTGATTAAGCAAATATTCAAGTTTCGCCCTGATGGAACACGTTGTTTTGGAAATCGTGTTTGGTTGCCGTGATTTGGTGGATTGAGGGATTTGGTTATGCATGAGTTGCATAAGTCCAAGTATTTTATCTATCTTGGATCGGACAAGATGTATCAAGATTTGAAGCCGTTGTACTGGTGGCCGAATATGAAAGCTGAGATTGCCACGTATGTTAGTAAGTGTTTGACCTGTGCGAAGGTTAAAGCCGAGCATCAGAAAACGTCTGGATTGCTACAACAATCGGAGATTCCAGTTTGGAAGTGGGAAAGGATTACTATGGATTTTGTGAGTAGATGAGTGGACACCAAGAACGCCAATTGGTGAATGATACGATTTGGGTTTATTGCCGACCGAACTAACCAAATCATCTCAAATTTTCCTACCATTGAAGAAAAAACGGATAGTATGGATAAGCTTACTCACCTGTATTTTGAAGAAGTTTGTGTAGGTAGGCCTGGTGTACCAGTTTCGATCATTTCGGATCGAGATAGCCATATTTACGTCAAATTCTGGCGATCGCTTCAGAAGCGTTAGGGACGAATTTTGGGGGACATGAGTACTGCTTACCACCCTTAAACGGATGGTCAAAGCGAGAGGACTAATACAACGCTGGAAGATATGGTTTGCGTGCCTGTGGATCGACTTTGGAAGTAGTTGGGAATCGCCATCTTCAATGGTCGAGGTTCTCTATAACAACAATAGTTATCTGCGAGCATTAAGGCTGCACCATTGAGGCTTTTGTACGGACGGAATGTAGATCAACTTATCTGGATGAGTGGTTGAGCAAATTTATAATATACTTAAAGTATAAAACCCTTAGAATTCCCTTTCCAAAAATACTTATCAAACAAAGAATATAAGGAAAAAATCTCACTAAAGAAACACAACTTTGTATATTTTTATCCGGGAAGTACTTTTCTCGGGTCCGGTCCCAACGAAATCGTGAATTGAGAATTTATGGAATAATTCGGAATCGCGTTAAGATTGATAAAGGATAGTATATTAGAATAATGAATACACTACAAAATATAATAGCAACAAACTAAAAATAATGAAAATAGCACGAAATTTAAATGCACAAAACGAAAAATGCGAGCTCAAACTGAAATTTAAAATCTAAGCACAACATTTAACAAATTTTATACCTACAAAATCACAAAGTTAAATGAAAATTTTTAGGAAAAAGAATAGGAATTTTATTAACTATTTTTGAAATTTTTTATGAATTCTAAGTTTAATGAATTAATCAAAAATAAACTTTTTCTAAAAATTAACACTAAAATTTTACTTTTATTTTTCAAAAATACTAGATTTAAAAAGAAAATTTTCTCAAAAAGAATTTTAATTTTTCAACTATTTTTCTATTTTTTATGATTTTTCTAAGAAAAAGAAATTAACTAAATTCTATTTTAATTTCTAGAAAATACAAATTTAACTGGAAAAATATGGAAAAATGATTTTTAACAACTACAAAGGTGCAGAAGATTAATGGAACAAAAAGCCCTAAATTTTATAAACCAATTGAACACTAATTTGATCAATTAAAACTAAAAACCTAATTTTATAAAACTAATTTCTAAAATATTAATTCTTTTTTTATTTCTTACAAAAGACAGGGTAGAAAGTGCTAAGAAGGAAAGAACAGGGTAGGCGGACAAACTGTTTCAAATTTACACAACAGTGAAAACGGGTAACCTTGAACTATAAGAAAAATACAAAACAGACCCTACGCTTAAGGCTTATTTTTGGCTTATTGAAAAATGAGATTCAGAAAAAACTTAAAACTACAAACTTGTAAAACAGCTTATTCTAAACAACTTTAATGAAAGCAATATGAACTTTTAACAACAGAATAAGCTGGAAAATAAGCAAATTCAAATCTGTTACAGAAACTATGTGTTTAATAAGCTTTTAAGATTTTGGCTTATTTATGGTTTATTACTTGATGAAACTTAAAACTAAAAGAAGCTATTTGATGCTCATGATGTGTACTGAGATTATCTAGAGAGAAATAGGCAAAGTATTAACAAAAATAACAAGTAAAATGAGCTTAAAAAGTGAAAGTTTAAGCCTAAACTGATATAAGCTTTTTCTAATAAGCTAACTTGCTTATTTCTAATCCTGGGAAACTAAAACTTTGGAAATAAGCTATACTATTGTTATAAAACTATTCTAGATAAAAGGATTCAAAATTTACAATTAAGAACTAAGTAATCAAGAAGAAAATAAGCATGAAATATAAGTTGCTGTTGGTTGTTGCTGATGCAATTTGTTGCTGATGCAATTGGCAAGGCACTAAAATGCAAGCTAAACTTTGAGGTTCTAATCCTCTAAACCAACTCACTAGGTACTGCTAAACCTATATTTGCCATAATGGAAAACTACTAAGCTTTAAATCTCTAAAAATTGAAACCTCTAAACACCTAAAAGCTGCCCTGGTGCAAATACAAGTTTATTACACTCTAAACTTTAGAATTCAAATATCTAACTTTTAAAACCTGCTTAAAACTTGATATACTACCCTAACACAACTGAATGAATAACTTTGACATAGAGAAGTTGACTTTAGGAGTCAAACAAAACTAAATCCAAACACTCCTTAATGGAAAACTGCCTAAACTAAGAAGCTCTTGAAATTTATTTAAAAGCTTAAACTCTTAAAACTTTTATCTACTCACTCTAGTTTTAACCTACTTAAGCTAATTAAGCACTAAAAACTTCAGCTTATTAAGAAAGATTAACTAGTTTATCAGCTAGCCTACTACACTAATATGACAGTTTTAAAAGAAAAACTAAGGTTACACAAATTTAATCTAATGAAAACTTAAAACAGCTAGAGATTAAACCTAAACAATCATGATTAAAGAGAATTAAACAAAATTGAATAGAAATAAGCAAATGTAAAAGCTCAAATTAAGCTGAAATGAAACTTTGAGAAATGGAACCTGAAATTATTGGAGTCTCAGAACTTAAGCCACTCTATCTGAGTGAGTGGCTTTAAAAGCATATACCTAATGGCACCTTGCCTCTAAACCTTAAGCATCAAACTCTATAAGCTAATTTTAGCTTATTTACCTTGTTGCTTCCAAAATGAACACAAATCACCTCAAGTGATCATGACTTTTGATGTAAATGATGAGATTGAGTAAATGAATGACTAAAACAGGATTTAAACTAAATTTGAGCTTGTGAACAGTAATAAGCTCAAATGAGCTTATTAAGAGCTTATTGAGTAAAATTGACTTGAAATGGAAATCAAAGAACAAAAATACTTGAAAACTGAATTGTAATTGCTTAAAGGATGAAGTACAAGAGGAAAGGAAGAGAGTACAAGTGTTTAAAAGCTGATTGCTAAAAACTTTGAAAGAAAAAGCTTAAATTCGACAAAATACAAACTGAAAATTAAAACAAAAACAACAACTAAAAAATGAGACCTAGAGCTGCTATTTATAGAGAATTGAAGAGGAGAAGAGTGAAATTCTTGAATCTTCCATTTAATCCTAGCCGTAGATCAATTTCGAACCAATTGTGGCCGTTTGATGAGTTTTGTGAGGTGTTCTATCCAATTAATGGTTGACACGTGGTCAAAAGGATGTGGAGAAGGGTTATGAACGAGTTCAAACAATATAGAGGAGCGGGGGAGGGAAATTTGGGAAGATGGGTTGTGGATAGTTTTGGCGGGAAAGTTGGTTGGGAGTTGGTTGGGAGGTTTTTGCCGCGTGTGTGTGTTTGTATGTTTGAGGTATATGCATAACTGGCCCCTGCGATTGCCCCGCTCTTTTGTAGTGTAAAAACAGGTTTCAAATTGTCAACTTTGGCCCTTGTGTTTCTATTTCCTTTTTCTTCCTTTTATAAAACACTTTCCACTTAATGCAAATTTGGTCCCTTG
>BQNB010111597.1:0-22318 GCA_026074375.1 Tanacetum coccineum | reverse complement strand
GAATGCAACCTAATTAATTATAGGCCGTATGAGTATAATGTATTTCATATAATTAAAACATCACATGTCGTATAGTTACACCACCACCTAATAGTTTTTATTAATTCTTTAAAAGTTAAAACAATAATTAACTCGTACTTTGTTAAATGAAAGTGTGTGTACTTGTATCCGTAAGAAAATATTATTTTCGTTTACTAATGTACTATTTGGAAAAATATAGGATTAAATGTTTTTATTAATTACATAATGATATTTCATTATTAGTTTAGTTGTTTTATAAATATATATATAAAAGTAAAAATAGTGCGCGTGATCTTTAAAACCTCATATCTTTATCGTTTCGACTCCGTTTTATACGTTTCTTATGTCCATGTCTTCGTATTAAAATAATTTATCAAAACACCATATTTAAAAAGTTTAAACCTTTGATGAACAGTAACTTTTAATGTTCATTCCAGTTTATAAAAAAAACTATTTTTATAGAATTAATTATACGTAACTTGTTTAAATCATAACTCGTTCATTATAATTCCGTTTCTCGAGTTCCTTATACCCTTGGATTAGTATTAAGATAATTTATCAAAATATCATATTTATAAGATTTAAATCCCTGATGAACAGTAATAGTTACTGTTCATAACAGTTTGTTTTTATATAATTAATTATATACAACTTGTAAAATACGTAACTTGTTCGTTATAATTCCGTTTTTCGAGTTCTTTATGTCCGTGGATTCGTATTAAGGAAATTTATCAAAATATCATATTTATAAAATGTAAACCCCTGATGAACAGTAATAATTACTGTTCACATCAGTGTTTAAAACTGTTTTTATATAGTTAATTATATATAACTTGTAAAATTCGTAACTTGTTCGTTATAATTCCGTTTTTCGAGTTCCTTACATGCCTACGATCCTTGTAAAGAGTACTATTTTTATAAAATATAAAATATATGGTTTATGGTTCGAATCCAACAGTAGGTATTAAAATATAATTAGGGTTTTTAATTAATAAAGTTAGTTTACAATCATTTTTGTTTAAGAACTTTGCACCATAATTTCACCAAGTATTATACCGTATATCTTACATGTATTAAGTCCTCTAAATGTTCATGTCACTTGTTCATATGAAATCCTCAAACACTTTATATAACTTAAAAATGAATCTAGGTGGTGATTAACTTATACAACAAGTATGTACACAATAGGAAATGAATGAATGAACATGGAATACTTTAAATGGACCTTTTAGAAGACAAGTAGGATGATGAACACAAGATGTAAACCCTAACCAAGCCTTCAAAATCAAAACCCTAATCAAGAAAACCCTAAATATGTTTTCTTGATAATTCCTTGTTAAACCCGAATCCAAGCTTGTTAACACCTTGAGTAACCTTAGGTAACCTTAGAATGAACACTTGAATACTTGGATTGCCTTGGATGCAAAAATTAAATGAAACCCTAATACTTATAAATTGTATCAACATAAGACTTGCTATTTATAGCAAATGGGAAAACCTAATACAACCTTAAATGAAACCTTGGGTGTGTAGTGGTTTAGGGTACATGAGAAAGAGCTCTCCTCTTCCCCATGCACCATGGCTGGCCAAGATGTGATCTAGGGTACATATGATGAGACAATTACTAGATATATGTGATCAATGGTACTTCTTATAAAGTTTGTCACATGTAAGATAAGAGTTAGTGGGAGGTTTTATGTTTTATTTTGTGTAGATAGCTTGGATCCAGCCATATGTAGATAAGAAGTGATAAAATGTTTAAATTTTGTGTATTGGGTATAAATGTAGGTATTTGTTTGAGTAAAGATAGGTATAGATGTTTCCGGGTATGCCCGAATGTAATTTATTACGAAACGTAAGCGTTCTACGTAACCAACAAAAATAAATTATGAAATGTTATAAATTATACTCTTAATAATCACTTAACACTTTCTTGATGTAAACTTTAACTTGTTTGGTGTCCGTTTATATTGAACATTGATTTTTAGTTTACGCGATTTAACTATAAGATAATAATTAAAAGCGAACGCGTAAAGTCGTTATACATTGAACGTGGATTTTTAAGTTTCGCGTTTTAACTATAATGTTTTTAATTTAAAAGCGAACGCGTAAAACTCTAAAAATAAATAATGGAATTTATTAATGTTGTAAATAACCTGAAAAATGAGAATTGGTTACATATTCCGTTATTTTTTATACTCTCATACCTATAGACATAATTTAGCAAAACTACACCCTAAAGGCATAAAACAAGTAACACATAAAGCACAATCGAGTTAAACTTAATTAACTTTCTATCATGAGATATTACGTTATCGTTTGAAAATCTTTTTCCCTTTTTACAGCTCATTTGATCATGACAAAGAAATTTGACATTCTCTCCCCCTCAAACAATGACCCGTTTTCTATTTAAAGAGCTGTAGACATTGTTTGAGAAGTCAAATGTATCTTGAAAATTATTTTCAGATGATGGAATGATTTCGTATGTGACACAACAACAAACACCAAGGTAAATAAGATTTCTCTTATTTATTCACATAGATGCACTGAAACGTACACTTATGGATATAGGAAGCACGGGTTGTGATGCAAAGTAATCACAAGCCTTTGCATGGTCATAAAGTAGACCATGCCCGAGAATAAATTCCCGTTGAGAGGACAAGATTTCTTTTTGAAATACTTGCCTTAAGATGATGACCGGGTTGCTATCTGAAATAATAGCAAGCCATTTGGCATGTTTTGAAAACATTTGTAACTTCTGCTCGAACTTCATTTACAGGCTTGTATCATTGTTAAATGACATTTCTAAGACCGTAAATGTTATCGATTTCAGAAGACATGCCATTGTAAAATTTCTTTTTGAATTTTTCTCATTTTTTAATTTTGTATTTTGTTTTTGTAAAAATTTATATAAAAGAAAATATTTTTGGTTTTTATGATTTTATAAAAAATAAAAGTGAAAATAAAAATCTTTTTGTGTTTTTATGATTTTAAGTATTTACTTATTATACAGGATATTTGAATAGGTACCACCACTATTCATCAACTTCATCTGCCAATTGTTTCAGAGTATCCGGCGTAAAACTCCGCATTCCCAGCTTGTTGATAAGAAATTCAATTCTTTCTCGGCCAAGAGCTTTAGTGAAGATGTCCGCCAATTGATATTCCGTATTGACAAAGTAAAGTTCGATCACACCATTCTCAACATGCTCCTTGATGAAGTGAAACCTGATGTCTATATGCTTGGATCTGGAATGTTGAACATTGTTGCAGCATAAGGCAATAGCGCTTTTGTTATCACAGTACATTGGAATTTTATTGAATCCAAAGCCATAGTCGGTAAGTTGTGATCTCATCCAAAGGACTTGAGCACAACAACCGGACAAAGCAATATATTCAGCTTCCGTACTGGATATCGCAGCGCTTTTCTGCCTTTTAGACGACCAGCTTACAAGTCTATCACCCAAAAGTTGTATACTGCCAGATGTACTACGGCGTGTATCTTGACAACCAGCATGATCCGCATCTGCAAATGCTGTTAGTGCAAAGGAAGAATCCTTCGGATACCAAAGACCCCGATGTACGGTTCCTTTTAGATACCGAAAGATCCTTTTTACTGCATTTAGGTGCTTTTCGGTAGGCCGAGCCTGATACCGGGCACACATGCATATAGCAAATTGTAGGTCAGGTCTACTGGCTGTAAGATAAAGGAGGGTGCCAATCATACCACGATAGTGTGATGGATCTACAGCTTTCCCTTCTTTATCCTCATCCAGTTTGGACTTCTCCACCATGGGAGTATCCACTGGGTCACAAGATTCATAGCCATATTTTTTAAGTGATTCAAGAGCATATTTAGATTGGTTTATGAAGATGCCTCTGGGACTTTGAGAAATCTGTAGTCCTAAGAAAAATGAGATTTTACCCATCATCGACATCTTGAATTTTGAACACATTATTTTAGCGAATAGATCACACAGTTCAGGAGTAGATGCAGCAAAGATAATATCATCGACATAGATTTGTACCAGAATTAGATCGTTGCCTTCTCTACGGATGAACAGAGTAGGATCCACTGAGCCTTTGGAGAAGTCATTGGATATCAGGAATGAAGACAACATATCATACCACGCACGTGGAGCTTGTTTCAACCCATAAAGAGCTTTCTTAAGCTTGTATACGTGGTTAGGTTTGTCTGGATCCACAAATCCGTCCGGTTGGCTAACATAAACTTCTTCTCGCAGATTACCATTCAGAAACGCAGTCTTCACATCCATTTGATAGATGACCATGTTCATGTGAGCAGCAAACGCTAATCTTGCAACCGGAGCGAATGACTCTTCGAAATCGATACCCTCCTCTTGGCGATAACCACGAGCGACCAACCGAGCCTTATTTTTCAGAATACCTCCTAACTCATCAAGCTTAACCTTATAGATCCACTTAAGAGAGATGACAAATGCTTTGTCAGGAGGAGGAACAAGTTCCCAAACCTCCAGACGTTCAAATTCATGAAGTTCCTCTTGCATAGCTTCAATCCAACATGCTTGAGTTAATGCTTCTTTGTAGTTCTTGGGTTCGACTGATGTTAGAAAGGCATCATAGTAGCAGAATAAGGCTTGTTCATGGAGTTGTAGTCGTGTGGAAACTGGTCTGTCGAGAGCACCGATTATATTCTCAAGTGGGTGATCCTTCGTCCATTTGCTATTGTGTTCAGAAACTTGGTGATCGGGATCGGGAGGCACAATTATATGAATAACGTCTGATGATGAAGATTGATCAGAAGTAACTTCTGGAATTGGAATACCGAAGTACGGATCATTACCCATATGTGCAACTTCAATATCATGATTATCTTCTTCAACATCATGAGAAATAATAGGTGTTTGAGTTTCTTGTGTTGTATGAGAGTTACTTGGTGATGGTGCATCTTGATCAACTGTAGTTGAGGAAGGTGAGCCAGTTGACATAGCATGTTCAGGTGCAACTGCTTCAGGAATAGGAGCAATGACTTCTGGTGCTTGTAAATCAACATTAGGCGGGGGACTAAGTGACTCATCAAACATTGGTTGAAACAACAAATCCCAGTCAGATCTCGAAGGTGGTACAAATGGTGTTGAAGAAGGAGGGTTTGGCACGAGTCCTGAACTGATTGATACAGGAGTCATTTCATGAAGAGCGGGTCCTGAACTGCTGTGTTCAGAAGCCATCGCGGTCAGCTCATCAAAATCAACGTGAATGGTTTCAATTATTCGTCTGGTACGTCTGTTGTAAATCCGGAATGCTTTCTTTGTGGGTGGGTTGCCATTGCCAATGAAAATACCAATGTCAGCCTTTGGTTGTAACTTGACCAAATTCTCGCAATCATTCATTGGGTAGCAGATTCTTGAGTTGCACCAAACACAATGAAGATAACGGATAGATCTGGGAGGTTATCGTGTTTAAAAGCTCGTTATGGTGTTTTACGTGGACGACGACGTATCATGGAACAATTTTAGGTATAACAAGGCTACTTGCATGTGGCAACCGCTTCGGCCCATAGAAATAAAGGGCTTTTGCATATAATTGAACATGTGCGGGCTGCTTTAATTAGCATACGATTATCGTCTTTTCAACAACACCGTTTTGCTGTAGAGAGCGTGCAACTGATGTTTCATGAGAGATTCCAACCTTCTCATAATATTCACGCAATGTCTGATTAACAAACTCAGTTCCATTATTGTTTGATGCGACGGACGTTTCCTTAAGCCGTATTGGATCATCTTCAAAAAATTTGTTATAAAAGCTGGAGCTTTCATCTTTTGATCGCAAACTTTTAACCCATGTAAATCAGAGTAGTGTCGACAATAACGAGGATGTACTGTCTTTCCATTGACACTCGCGACATGCATTGGCCCACACGATCCATGTGTAACAGATAGAGTTTTTCTTGATTGGTGTCCTCAATTGGTGTTGGGGTTTTTTCTCTTGAACTTTTGCCTATGCACATGCAGACATAAGTGATCCTTTACAAACTTGAGTAGGGTGACTCGGACAAGTTCCATGTCTTCGTGCAAGATGATTAATAGCACCAAAGTTCAAGTGAGGATGACGATGATGCCATAACCAAGACATGGTTTTAGAAGCCTATGACAAAGACAATATGAGAGGACGCATCATATTCCCAAAGTAAGAGTGTATAAAGATTATCCCCTCGGTGATCTGTCATAAATCAACACTTCTTAGTATTGCGAATGAAGCATGTGTGTTGACTAAAAGCTACTTCGAGATTGGAATCATAGAATTGTCCCACATAAAATAGATTATGCCCAAGTCCTTCAACGTAATAAACCCTTGAAATAGTAACATTCCCAATATGATAGTCTCCATATCCCATTATCTTTGCAACTTGATCATTATCCGAATTTAATGTCTCGATTCATATTTGAACCCGACAAAAGTGATAGACTGACAAACTCATTCCGATACTCATGACTCCCCTTTACAAATCAAATTTGTCCGTCCCCAAAACAGAAATAACACACAGTATTAGGCATTTCTGATGCTTTAAAAAATAGGTTTATTAATCAACCTGACTGAGCTCCTAGTTCAGTGTTCAACCGTTTTTGTAGAACCAAAAAAATCTCAACAGGGGTAAAATTACCAAAATACCCCTAACGTAATAAAATCCATAAAAGCTTAAATAAACTTCATTTAAATGTTAAGAAATTATGAAAATACAACATATGATAATTATGAAAATTATGTAAGATTAAAATACCTTATATTATACAAGAAAAATAAATAATATTTATGTATATACATATTAGCCGAAAATATTAATATTTATGTATTTATACTTTACAAATTAAATGAAATAAAATAAGGATAATTACAAAATAATTATGCAAGTTTAAAAATCAGATTAGGTCCATTTTAAAAGCCCAAAAATCGGCCAAATACCTATTATACTTCATTTATGCATTTTATTTGTTAAATCCTAAAAAGAAAAATACCGAAACCCTAAAAAAATAAGAGAGGCGGCACCCATAATTTTTCAAGGGCAAGGACGATTTTTCTAAGGTGTTTTGAAGGTCAAGGATCGTGGGAAAAATATTGGAAAGATTGTTTAAGGCTTGGTTCGATCGTGGTATTGATTTGGTTCGAAAAACAAATTCGTGTGTCAATAATTCGAAAAATCACCAAGGATCATCAAGGGTATTTTTGTATCTCATTTTTCATCATATTAATTCGTTCTATGCTTAAGAAAAATTATCATGCATGTTATTTTGGTCGAAATAATTAAAACATGTTCGAAACCCTAATTTTTAGCTAGTATGGTAATGGCACTTTAATAATATTTTTAAAAGTTGATATAAAATATTGTCTAAGGTTTTTTATATCATATATGACTCAGAAAAATTGTTGGATAATTTTTATAGAGGCTCGAATAATTATTTGGGATTTATCATTGTTTGCCTTATATGCGGAATTAAAGGAAAAAGGAAAGAAATAAAATTAGGGTTAGGGTTTTAATATTTTTTCCAGGTTCTTTTAAGGCTAATGATTGTATAAAAATTGGGAAATGTTTGGGGAAAAATTTAATTAGGGTTTTAGTGATTTATTTATTAGCCGAATTAATTCTAAAAGTTTAAGGACTTGTTTTGTAATTTCTGAAACTATGGGGTCTATTTTAGACATGTTATTATACTTATTATATTCTGTATAAAATAAGTTGGGGGGTATAAAATGTCATATTGATATTATTTTGGATTAAAATGGTTAATTATATATAATCAGTTAATTTGAAATTAATTAATTAAAATAGAGGGACTGAAATTGTAAATTCTGAAAAGTGGAAGGTTTGGTTAGTATTTAATGTATAAAGTATGAATTTGTCATATTTGAATCTATAAGGACTTGTTTTGTAATTATGGATAATTAAAGATATTGTTTAAATAATTAATAAACAAAAAGGGCTAAATATGTAAATTGTATAAATTAAGGGTTTGACTTGTAAATATAGAAAATGGAAGGTATAATCTGAATAAAATGTGAAACTTTGATATTTACACTTTTAACCTTGAAAATTGTTGATTTTGTATATTAAACCCTAAAATAAAAGAAAGCGTTGTCATATTTTAACCCTAAAACTTGTAAGGTTGACATGTTAAGATCCTTACGCTTATTCAAAATACTTAATAGAATCTCAAATGATGAATATTACTAAAAATAGAAAGTTACTAAAAATGGAAAGTTACTAAAAATAGAAAGTTACTAAAAATAGAAAGTTACTAAAAATGGAAAGTTACTAAAAATGGAAAGTTACTAAAAATGGAAAGTTACTAAAAATGGAAAGTATAACTTAAATGAATGGTTTGTAATTCGAATTTATCATTTCTTTAGGTTCGGTCAAGAGGGGATGATTTTGATTTCATGTGGTGTTTATTCTTTGATTATTGCTTATACTTCGGAATAAGGTACATATATTCTGACCTTATCGTTAAGGTTTCTCATGACATATCCCTCTCTATCTTTGGATTACTATGGATTTGCTACATTTTGCTCTGAGCCTTTTATCTTGGTTTTCTTATATGACCCCATGTTATAATGTTCTATTTGAACCTCTGCCATGCTACCTTTTGATACCTTGAACCTTTGACATGAACCTATTGCTATGCATCCCCTTTGAAATGAACTTTGATATGACTTTGCTTTGAACCCTTCAGTTTGAGACCCGAGCCAATATTTATTTCCTAGCCATGAAGGTAACATGGCCATGTCATTGATGCACCTTTGGCATGACTCATGTGTGAGTGAGTGATTTCTCACACCGTCGCCCCATTTGATATTATAGTGCGCAATGAAGATTATTATTTTTTAAGTGCGTATGGATGCAATCCCTTAGATTTGTTTTGTATTCGATGGATTATGACATTAGGAAATAAGTTTAAATGTTGACTGATGTTTGTGGTGTATTTTCCACGTCTTTCACAATTATGGAGCCAATTACGTCCATGGTTACTATGATAGGAATTTTGTTTGGTGCTTGGTAATTGACTTGAATTGACTCTGATTCATCTTACCTTACACTATGAAATGACTTCTATTTGTCTTACCTTCTATTTGTAAAATCCTTGATCATGTCTTGTGATACCCTTTGCACCTTATAATCGTATCCATTGATTTTCCGTTATCTTTTGCGTTTCGATCATATATATCTGTTCACTTGGCTTTGTAAGCTCAGCCGCACTTTCTTTCATACGGCAGGTATCTAAGCTAGGAGCTGGGGTTGCTTTCGGGATATGAGTGCTGAGTGTGGACTTACCCTAGAGATCTTAGTTTTGATATATGATTTGTTACTTTTCGAGACATTGTGCTCTTCAGATTATTTCGTTTGATATGTATGTCTTTAAGAACTTATGTACCTTAAGTCAGTTGACTTATTTTCCCTTTGGTATTTATTTGAGACTTCCCTCTGTTTATGCGTGTGTTAATGATATGTATGCCTTGTATGGGCACACCCGTATTTGAATACTTCTACTACCCTTACTTGGGTCGGGTCTTACAACAAAGTCTTACCAGATTTCCATTAAAGTATTCCACTGGTCAGATTCCCCAAGAAGACAGAGGCAAAGGTTTACAATACAGAAACTGCTATGTCTATTAGGAATTATGTTGATGAATCTGAAGAGTCTGAACTAAACACTAAACCCGCTAAGAAAAAGACTGGTAGTAGAAGTACTAGGGGTTTAGTCATTCAAGACCCTTTAAGTGATCCAAACCTAAAACCATCCGCTTTAAAGCTTAAGCTCAAGGGTGTTCAATCTTTAACTCTTGAAGAACAAGAAGCTGCAAAATACTATGCAAGCTCTCAAAGAAAGCAAGAAAACCAGCAAAAGACAGCCAGGTACTAGAGGCTCAAGTGAAGTAACTAGTAGCATACCAGGGGTTCCCGATGAGTCACAATCATCTTGCTACTAAAAACCAGGGCTTATCAATGAGGAAAAGGTTATTTCTGAAGTGAATGTTATTTCTGAATGAGGGTTAAAGAATGAAAGTGAACACTCTGATGATTCTCAACTTAATTTAAATGTCAAAGAGAAGAAGGATAATGATGATGATGCTGAGGATGAAGGCGATGATCATAACATTGACATCAAGAATACTGATGATGAAGAATGCTGAAACTGAATCTGATTTAGATAAATCTATAGTATAAGATTTCATGTGCGCAAAGATTGGAATGATAGAAGCTGGCAGAAGCTGAAAATGTTGAGCGTGGAGATAAAAGAAAAGGATGAAATGCTAATGCAGCCAAAGCTGATGTTGGAAAGACTGCAGAAGAAAAGGGCGATGCTAAATTAGTTAGGAATGTTATGACATCTGACTATCAAGTCAAAGTGTCTACTGAATTCTCTCTGCCATCCTCTAGTTTATCCGTTTCATTTGGATTTGGTACCAAATTCCTTAACTCATCTTCTGATATTTCTTCGACTGGTGTACTAAAGGATTATCTAGAAATAGATGTTAGCTATTTGATGGATATTCATATCTAATAATAAACTCCCCAGATCCACTCTTCATCAATACAAAAGTTTCTCCTATTAGTGATTCCGAAGACTACCAATCTTCCACATATACCTGAAATTCTTACTGAAACTTTAGTTTCCACAGCTATCTCACCACCTCATGTTACACCCACCATCTCAATTGTGCAACACCAATACCTGCACAACTAATCACAACCGAATCTCCAAACATCACCACTGCCATCCCTGAATCCGATGCACTCACCGCTGTTCAGCTAAGAGTTGCAAAATTAAAAAAGGATGTGTCTGAGCTGAAGAAAATTGATCAATTGTTGAAGCTCTTGCTTCTCTCAAGTCTCAAGTTCCAACAGTTGTTGAACATTATCTTAGATCCAAAATTGGTGATGATCTTCAAAAGGTTCTATAGAGACACACTGCAGACCTTATTCAGAAATACTCTATGAAGCCAGTCTAAGTACAGCAAGATTCAGTCACCATAGTTGATCCTGACAATAATTCAAAGAAGAAGTGCTTCATAGATCCACAAGGTAAAGAAGGAACAAGATGAAATAAAAATAAGCCAAAGTATAACCATTAAGTCCACTGATAAGCACACTTAAAGATTATGACAAAAGCGCTCTTCATACCAGACCATGCATGAAAACAAGTCTTTCAACAGAAATCCTGCTAATCATGCCTTATACCATGCTCTCATGGAAGCATTGATAGAGGATGAAAATGCCATGGATAAAGGAGTTGCTGATATAGTAAAGAACCATAAAAGATAGCATGAGATGACGATGAGAGATGATGAAGATCCTTCAGCTGGACCAAACCAGGGTAAGAAGACAAAGAGGCAAAGAACCAAAGAGTCAGATTCTTTTAAGAAACCATCCACCACCAAGGAAACCCCTAAAGGTAAAGCTCTATTAAAAGGTTCTAAAACTGGTAAGTCTGCATCCGCAAAGGAATCGGTTGAAGAACCAATTGCTTAGGTGGTAATGGATGATGCATTCAACACTACATGTGAAGATGTGGTTGGTGATGATGATCAACCACAAGACACTTCAGAACCTAAGACAAACAAGACTCCGAACCAAGATTGGTTTAAGAAATCTCTAAGGCCCCGTACTCCTGATCCAAAATGGAACAAGCGTCAAGTTGTACTTGATCAACCTGAACAATCTTGGTTTAACCAAATGGTCTCTGCTATAAAGGATCCTATCACATTCAATGATCTAATGGCCACTCTGATTGACTTCTCTAAGTATGTGTTGAACATAGAAAATCTTACTCAAGATCTCTTGATATGACCTACCTATAATCTGTTAAAAGGCACATGCAGTAGCAGCATCGAACTTGAGTATAACTTCCAAGAATGTTTCAATGCATTGATAGACAAACTTGATTGGAACAATCCAGAAGGAGATCGTTACCACCTTTGACTTAGGCCATCTAACCGTAGTTGTTGATTACTTCTTCAACAATGATCTGGAGTATCTGAAAACTTTTAATTCGGAGAAAACGTACACAACATCTATCACGAAGACAAAAGCAGATCGGTATGAGATTGTGGGAATTGAAGACATGACCCCTACGCTTTAAGTACTATCAAGTATGCGTATGACAAAGATGCTGAAACGGGGATCAAGCATTGGGGAGAAAGGTGTAAGCTTTGGTACAGATCTCAGATGAACAAATTTTCCTAGCATAGTGTCTATTGAAGAGTGTTAGTTCAAGAAACTGCATGGATATGGTCACTTGGAAGAAGTTGTGGTGAAAAGAGCTGATCGACAGCTATACAAGTTTAAAGAAGGTGACTTCATGGATATACACTTGAACGAAATTGAAGACATGTTGCTTCTTGTTGTTCAACACAAACTATTTCATCTCAACGATAGTGACGTGACTTTATTGTGGCTCTTAGTATGTTCACAAGAAGTCTCATCTTCAAACGTCGAGTCGAGGATCTTCAGCTTGGTGTAGAGAGTTACCAAAAGAAACTCAATATCACCGCACCTCAGCAAACCTTTCCTGAAATCGAATTCAAAGAACTCTACACTCCATCATACAAACCACCAGGAGTAATCTATGAAGACTTGGCCAAACAGAAAAGAGTGATACGGACTGATGAGTTGTACAAGTTCTCAGACTGCACACTCAAGAAAGTTCGAGATGAGCTTCATCACAGAGTACTTGATTTTCGTTTCGGATACAACAAGGAGATGTCAAGGAGAAAGTGGACAACCATAGATAAAAAGAGATCGGAGCTTATGGTAGAGTTGCTTGATAAGCAGATGCGTGAAAGGTGAATAATAAGGAATCTTGAAAGATTGGTTGGTGATCAGGAACTCGAGATGGAATACAAACTAACAACACGAATTGTATGATCGTCAGGTCCAATCCTAAAATCTGATCTTGTATATAATGTGAATATGTAATATAGACTTATAAAATAGGCAAGTATAAATAATGTTTGATAGAATTTTATCCTATAATTTTCAATCAAAAAAGCAACAAAAATAACATACTCAACACTATATATATAATACCCTCATAAATTGAGGAGCATTAAAATGTTCTTAATAAGGCTTGTCAATAATCAGAACATTTTTCTCCCCAAACAGTTTTCAAACATATTTGAATCAATTGATATCCAAAATATCAATAGATTTGACATTTTTGATAAGGGGAGAAAATGTGATTAAAATATATGGCTAAAGATGTGATCTTAAGGACTCATATCGAGATTCACCCTTCATGTGATAAATATTTTTTGAATATCGATGCACGTGTTAAGGGGGAGCATTTCTGAAAAGTAAAAACAAACAAGGTACATATGTTTTGACTTATGTTACAAGTACCTTGATTGTGTTTTTCAAATGGTTTTAAGGCTGAGAACAATACCAAAAGACCAACCATGTTTGTAATTAATTAGAGTTATAAGGTGGTTAAGATTAGGTATTCATTCCCATGATCCAGCCAAAATCAAAGGGATCTAAACAGGGACACTCCATTAGATAAAATAGAAGTCCTTAGGTATGATACAAAAGGAGTAAAAGTGAGAAAGGGAAAAATGCATACTAAGACAGAGCTGACAATGGAACAAACCTAACAAGGTGTTAGTGATGGAGTCTTGGTAAGCATTGAAGGGGTTGAAGAATTAAAAAGAAATGTAAAGATAAAAGGTGAAAAGAAAAAAGCCCTCCTTACACTTAGGCAGAAACTGGGTCAATACATATGCTATCAGAAACACTAAGCTGATTTCTGGTATTGAAGATAGTCATCATGGACCCAGTGATGCAATGCACAACCCTTCCCAGCCACTTAAGGTCTCTTATAAGACTCTTGTTTCATTTCTCATATAGATTAAACACATTTCTATCGACTATCTCACTCAGAGTTAGTTGGTATTGAAAAGGTGGCAGTCTGCTCCAACCTCTGATTACTAAAACCAAATGTGCACTATTAAGTCTAGAGCCATAAAAAGAGATCATCCATCAAGATCTCATTAGAGAAACCTTATCCAAATACATGCTTGCTGATTCACATAATGTGAAAACAAAATATATCAAAGAGTCTAAGTCATTATCCTTGTGATTTTAGCCAGAACACAGAGTTGATGCCAAAAAGTATTCAAGTCTCGATGGAAATCCTTCTAGAGCCAACATCAAACAAGCTCTGCGGTAGGTGATTTGTGAGATCCTACACGGATCAAACTTGTGATACTGGATATCGATTTCGTCCAGCTTATGAATTGACGAATTAATTTTGAAAAAAGATAAAACTATTGGTGTGTTATATAAACGCGATTGCATCTTAAGACGTCAATTGATTTTCCTAAATCAATTTTCAATCTTATGTCCATGGGAAGCCTCACAAGGGTATCTAGACATAGGAAAGCTGAACACGAAATGACAACTTAATCGGGAAAATAGTAACTTACCGATTCACTCTTACTGTGTTGTCTGCTTTGAGACGCTCCGGTAATGAGAACAGGTAGTGCAACAGCGAAACACTATCAAGGAGATTCTCTTGAATTCTACCTGATCACAGGCAGTATTTATACTGATTAATAAGGAACCTTTGTTATTACAATCATATTTGATGAAGTTTCAAAGACACTTTTGTCCATATGTGTTGTTTATCACTAACCCACTCATGCAGGTTTCCTAACGGCAGCAGCAGTTAACCGATGACAAGTCAAAGTCAATGCCACATGCTCATACCCGACCGACATATGTAAAGACATCATGAAATCTCAAGCACATGCTTCAAAAGAATTCCGCTACTCTGATACCGCACGTCTTCCTTGAAATGACGAAGTATTAAAGTTAGAGAGTTTCAAGAAAGATGACCCTTTCAAGCTTTCAAGACAAGGAAAGGTATAAGCATGTCGGTGCAAAAGTCACAAGATCACAAGAAGGAAAAGATTACAAGATGGCAAAAAGATATTATGCTTGGTTGATGATCTTAAGAAGCTCAAGATCACATACAAGTCATGTTAAAGAAACAAGCTAAAGCCTTAAAGTCTAAAGATTACTACATCAAGATTCACAAGATAAAGATGATGAAAACAAGACTACGAGCAAAGATTAAAGACATTCATAGAATAATAAGCTTAAGTTTTTGTAAATTGGAGTGACTTCCCTTTGGGGGAGATTGTTAGAAATCGAGAAAAGACTTGGTCACTACCAATATATATAGAATAGCTCGTAGCATAATATTTAGAAACTATACCAAGCTAACCGAGTCAACATAAGAAATCCTTATGATGAAACCAGCCAAGACAAGTAGTATAAATACCCCTCTCACAACTGGAAGGGTTGGAATTGTTTTATTTCTCTCAAATACATTTCCCTTTTTTCTCTCTAAGTGTTACAAACCTTCGTTTTCTCTCTCTAACTATTTGTATCTTATTTTGTTTAAGTGATTTGATACATATACACAAAGGACTTGGGGGAGCTCATCTACCCACCACTTATGCGTCATTCCCAGCCTCTTTTCCAGTCCTTTAACTATTTCTTTTTTTATGAATTTCGTCAATCCATTGGCGTTGCGAATGGTTAACGGAAGTAAAGGCTTTGCTTGATTTTAAGTCTTTCATAAAATTATAGGAACACTCCTTCTTAAAACTGTTTTCCATTATCTAACATAATCATTTATGGCATCCCGAAATGGCATACGATATGCTCCAACATGAATATTTCCACATGCTTTCCTGTGACGTTTGCTATGGGATTTGCTTCTACCCATTTAGTAAAGTAATCTACTGCTATTATTAGGAATTTCACTTTTCCCTTGGGGCCGCCGTAAGGGCCTACTATGTCCAATAGCCCCCATTGTATAAGAGAGGGCCATGATAGCCATACAATGTCAATCTTGCTTGTGTACCTAGAGACCAGAAGTGAATTTGACATGCAATTGTAAGCCTTGATTAATTCTTTAAGTCACTTCTGTTGCATACATGGCCAATAGTATCATAAAGTTGTTATTTTTTCCATGATTGATCTTGTTCCAACGTATAAACCGCAGGATCTTTCATGAATTTCCCTAATCATGCTCCTTGCTTGCTTAGGGCCTATGCATCTTAACCAAGGTGTGAGGAAAGACCTTTTGTAGAGGATTCCATTGATGATTTGATAGTTCGGGGCCTTTACTCTAATTTTCCTTGCCAATTTCTTGTATGTGGGTAGAATGCCACTAATGAGATATTCTATTATGAGGCTCATCCAACTATCTTCTTCTTCTGTGGTTACGTCTGGTACTTGCTTTTCATAGATGGATTTGTTTGCCAACTTTTCAACCAATACTTTTTGGGTCAGGTACTCGAATGTTAATGATCCAGCTTGCTTAATGCATCTGCTTTCTTGTTTTGATTTCTTCTTATGTATTGGCCTTCGAGTGTTAGAAGCTTTTTAGTAGTTCTTTCGTTATTTAGAGGTATTGTTTCGTATGGTGATGTTTTGCTTCGTTGGATCCATTAACTTGGTTGGATACAAGTTGTGAGTCATGAACACCATGATAAACTTCTATTTTCATTCCTTGCATTCGGATAGGCTTGCTATGACAAGCTTCAAAATTCGGACTTCATTGTAGGTTATTGTGTAAATTCAAATTTAGGGATAAGTAAATTCCATGCCTTTTTTGGGCTGACTATCAATAAAAACCAGCCCCGGATCCATTACTAAACTGATGCTCTGTCGGTATATAGTTTCCATCCTGTGTGTTCTCTTTACTTCTCTGGGCTTTGGAGGTCTGTTTCATCATCTTCTTCTTGAGTTTCTGCTAGGAAATCTACAAGGATCTTTTCTTTAATCACGTTTCTTGGTTTAAATTCAATCTCGTGTTCTCCGAGCTCTATAACCCATCTGGCTACCCTCCTCGACTTTTTAGGTTTTAATAACAGGAGTCTGATAGGTTTGTTGGTTAAAATTGTTATTTTGTATGCTTGGAAATATCTCTTGAGTCTCCTTGCTGCATGAATCAGGGCGAGCACTAACTTTTGCATGGTTGGGTAATTTAGCTTGGCTCCCTGTAGTACTATACTATGATATATATGGGTCTTTGATCTTTTCCTCTTTCTGACATTTGGATTGCAGTTATGCATTCCTTTGAGGCTGCAAGGTATACAATCACACCTTCACCTACTTTTGGTGCCATGAGGGTGTGGAGTTTTTCTATGTACATCTTTATTTCTTCAAAGGCCTTATCTGCTTCCCTTGTCCATGTGAAATTTGTTTTCTCCAGGCATCCTTTTAGTGTCTTGAAGAATGGTAAAGACTTTTCCGCACTATTAGATAGGAATCTGTTGAGGGTCTAAACGATTTTCCATTCAAGATTTGTACCTCCTTCAAAGTTTATGTGTTTTAGGCTTGTTTTAGTGCTTGAATTTTTTGGATTATCTTGATGCATCGATTTGACACTAATGTCCTAAGGTGGGAATTGCCCTCCTCATTCCATAAGAGCACATTTTGAATTTACTTAATTGTTTATGTTTCGTAACCTTTTAAAGTCTCTTTTATGTCTTCTAAAATGTCTTGTTCATCCATACTTTTTATTACCATGTCATCTACGTAGGTTTCCATACTTCTTTCGATCTGGCTTTCGAAAACTTTGTCCACTAGCCTTTGGTATGTAGCTCCTGCGTTTTTTAGTCTGAAAGGCATTTTTGTAGCAGTATACTCCTTTTGGGGAGTGGAAAGTTGTTTTGTGCTTGTCTTCTTTTGCCATAAGTTATTGGTGTACCCTTGTATGTATCCTAGAAGTACTTGAGCTTGAAATCAGAGAGTGAGTCTACTTTCCAGTCTATTTCTGGCAATGAGTAGCAACTTTTGGGCAGGCTTTGTTGATGTCTGTAATGTCAACACACATTCTCCATGCTCCGTCTGTCTTTTAACCATAACGGTGTTGGCTACCCATGTTTGGTATCTTGTTTCTCTAAGTATCCCGGCTTTCTTTAGTTCCTCGACCTCCTTAGATGTCGCGGCACTTCATTTGGGAGCCATCCCTCTTTTCTTTTGTTGTACCGGAGTAATCTTCTTATTCTCATTTAACTTGTTCTCGGTGACAAAGACTTCACTTCCTATTTTGAGTGTTCTAGGGATTCTCGTCAAGTAGCTTTACCAATTCTTTCTTGAAATGTGTTGGGAGTTGTCTTCCGATGGTTATGGTCTGCTCAGGGTATTTCTGGTCAATTATTATTTTTTCCTCCAGGTAGACACATTCAAAAACTTTGAGAGGAACTTTAGAGATTGACTCTTTTAATATCTTAACTTGTTCACATCTTCTTATGTCTTGATATTCAAACATGATGACTCTAGGTCGTACTTTCGATTGGTATAGGACTACAGAGTGCATTGTTGAGGGTGTCACTCCTGATGTGTTTCAAAAGCTTTAAATTTATAATGATTGAAAATATCAATTTTATAATAGGGAAACATATGGGTAAAAGTATAACCCACGTATGTAGTATAATCTTTTTTTATGTAATCCATCGTCCACAGGGATTTTGAGTAGTGATTAAATAATCCATAAAAAGAAAACAGAATTTAACCTCTTTGAAAAATAACTCTGTTATTAATGAATAATAAAAGATGATAACTCGGATAGTTGTAGGAATAAATTATAAGTAGTAAATGATTAAGACCATGAAGATGAACATTTAACGTTATAAAAAGAGGATTCTTTCCTCGTCAGAAAACGTTTTCACAAATTAACTTAATTAACTTAAGAATTATATTTAGTTGGCTAACATAATGTGTCACTCAAATGATCTAGTTACTTATTATATCAAAGCTTATTTTGTTTATCAATTTACGAAAGTGGATTTCTCGACACAGACGATAAAGACCTTAAACAAATCTTTAAAACCATATAGATCATAACGGGTCTTTCGACCTATACTGATACGATTATATAATCTAAGTTGATAAGCAAAACTAACAAGATAAGATTTAATAGGGGCGAAACATAAGCTTCAGATTAATGAGATCACAATAATACCAAACACTTATTCATTATCATAACTTCAGAGCAATTAAGTCATTGGAGAATTAAGCCTCTCATTGCTATGTAGTTCATAACATAACTTGTGTTTCAACAAGAAACTTCCCATTTTTCCAATAAACTAGATGAGATTCATCTTAGTATCTGGTTGTTTGATCTTGAATCTTCAAAAGTTATGGTGTTTATGGTTTAGGAAAAGGTTGGGAAGGTTTAGAACTTCATAAGGGAGAGGGATTATGTGCGAGATGAGAGAAGTGTATTAAGGGAATGATTTGATTGATGATAATGTGTGATGAATTTTGGCTCTATTTATAGGCTGAATTTCGGGTAAAAGTGTGGCGCACAAAATAAATTGTGCGGCGCACATGGCATGTTAATCCGCCAGTATTTAATAGACTTTCCATTTTATTTTCATAGCAAATGGAAAGTGCGCGCACAAAATAAATTGTGGGCGGCGTACATGAGGGTTTAATAGCACTATTATTTACTGATCCTTAAATTCTTTTGACTTTGCGGGAAGTGCGGCTCACCAAGGGTTAAGTGCGGCGCACAATTGCACTTCCAGCTTGAGACCTTTTATCTTTTTTCTGTATCTTGATTCTGAAGTGTATAAGTTCCTTACTTGATACTTTATTTATTTGAGCTCAAGGAGTCTTCAAGTGGAACCTGCAAGTATATTCAGGCTATCAAGTATCAAAAGTTTCACCAGAGAAAATGATAAAATAAGTATAAATAACGCCAACGTAAACATGTATAATTTAGGCGTTATCAAATCTCTCCACACTTAGCTATTGCTTGCCCTTAAGTAATCAAAGCAAAAAAATAAGATTATTTATCATGACGTGGAGAAAATTTGGATTTTTTGCAAGAGTTTGCATATTGATTAACTTTTCAGGTATAGACATATAACAAAATACCTCACAGGGGACTGTGTTTGATTTTTATTTCACTCAAGCCACTCAGATAGGGTTTATATTTTTGTAAAGACACTCAATTTGCACAAACATAATCTAGACAGCTACTATATGTTTGTACTTGACACATAAACATGACCAAAGGGCGGAACTTGATACTGATGAGGGATAATAGCATATAAAAATCTTCATGTGCTGGAACTTAAGCCTTTATTTCTTTGAACTACTATATATATATAATATATATATATATATATATATATATATATATATATATATATATATATATTTCATATATAACTCAGGCTTGGCACAAAATTTCCTCTTTCAACTTTGATTTCTTCACTTAGGTACTTCAGCAACTTAGCACTAAAAGGAGTGATGCAGGAACTGGAACTTTTTGGATTTTATGTCTCCACATATGATTAATCAAGCTTTGGTCTAGTAAATGATGATCAAGCACAAGTTCTAGAGCTTCTAAATTACCGACTCACTCAAATATAATTATCAACCAATACCACTATTCCAGAAAAGGCGATAAATTACAAATACTTAACCGTAACGACGGATGAGACACTTGCAATTGCATTCAAACCTTAACTCGAACAGGCTAAAGGCATCAATTATCTTAGGCACCAAAGGTAGGTACCCGAATATATTGTAGTATATTGGATATCATAACACAAGCAAGAATGATTGGGTTGGCTAATTATCTAGAGAGAGAAAGTGAGGTTTCTAGTGAGAGAAAAACCAAATGAAAGCTTTATGATAAAATGAACAACCAACCCCTTCCCATGGCTGGAAAGGGGTTTATATACATGAGTGTTTATGCCCCAATGGGCTTGAGTATGGGCTTACAAGTGGGCTAAAGGCTCGGCCCAATACTATTAGTCATACGCTTACAATTAGACAACGAGCTATGCTATTCTAGATTATACACGGGGTGACCGAGTATTTTTCATAATCCTAACATAACGTCTGCCCCCCAAGGGAGTAACCCCAGAAAATGCATCATGATTCTCGCAATCTACTTCATTGACCTTCTGTCTGTAGGCTCGAAGTCTTAGATTCTTCCAATCTTTGATGTCCTAGTACAATTATGTAGTTAACTTTGAGATTTTGAGATTTGTTCCTTAGAATTGTGCGATCTTTGAGCTTTCTTTGAGATCATCATTCATCTTAAATCTCTTAATCATCCTTGTTGAGTAGCATTGCCTTCATGTGATGTTGTGACCTTCGGACCGGCATGCTCACACTTTTCTTGATCATGACATTACTTATCAGAGTAGCGAAAGCTGTGTTGTAGGTCTTTAGGTTGTCATGTTGTCTTTGATTGAAAACATTAAGTGTGAGCATGGGGCTGTGAATTGACTCCACTGGAACGAGGTATCTCCATTTCCACCATAACTTGATCCTGTAATAAAACAGTTAGCAATAAAGCATGTGGACGAATTTGGCTTTGTCATTCGCCCGAGTCTGGTTGGATTAACCTCCGGATCCGTGAGGACCGACCTGTGATCAGATAGATTCATCTTAAGAAGAATCTCCTTGACAGGATTTCCAGTATAAGTATCGGATCATCTGATGTGTAACCATCAAATTCTCCATACTTGCCTGTTCTCTGTATCGGAACGTCTCAAAGCAGACAACACGATAAGAGTGAATCGGTTAGTTACTATCTTACCGATTAAAGAGAAAACTTGATTTGAAAATCAATCGACGTGTCGCTTGAGAAAGTAGTTTTTGTGACACATCGAGAGGGTTTTATAGCACAAAATCAAATTTCATTAGAAACACATTTGTTTTGAAAGATGTTCACAGTCGACGTGCTAGAAAATCTGTTGTTGAGCACATCGAAAGGTTTTTCCAAAACGATTCGTCAATTCACTGCCTGGAACAAGTGTGATTCATAAAGAATCGCACCATCGTTTCTTTCCAGTTGTCACAAGCTTGATCCTCAAGAGGATCTCACATGTCACCTACCAAGAGCTTGTTTGATGTTGGCTCTAGAAGGATTTCCATCTTTATTGTGAGTACTTTCCTATCACTCGGATGTTCTGGCAATACCACGAGGATAATGCGTAGGACTTTTAAGATGATCTTACTTGTTATCCGATAGTGTGATGAACAAGCATAGTTTGTATTAGTGTCCTAACGATATTTAAGGATGATCTCATGGCTCTAGACTCAATAGTGCATTTTTGGTATTTAGTAGTCGGAGGCCGGAGCAGACTGCCACCTTTTCAATATCATCTAACTTGGAGTTGCATGTGTTGTTAAAAAGAAGAAAAATTATTTGGTTAAAAAGAAGACTTCTCTTCTTTATCAAGAAATAATGCACTGAAGAGTACATTAAATCGGAGT
>BQNB010111596.1:0-22319 GCA_026074375.1 Tanacetum coccineum | reverse complement strand
TCAAAATTTGACAACTACTGGGAACTAGACAAGAATGTCAAAAGCGAACTATGGGAGTTTTATGTAAATTGATAAACTAAAGGAACGATTGACGACCTCGTCAATTACAACGAACCATGCAATGAAAGCAACAAAAATACATGCTCGGATTTATTTTTCAAACCTTACTTGGATACGCAAGATGGAAAAGACATCTACGAAATTATAGATAGAGATTATTCTCTGATTCTCGCTCATAACGACATCAACAACCCTGACAAGCTGTGCCAAACTGAAGAATTCATTGTTGTACGGTATTCGGTAGAATATTGTGAAGAATACATCATTGTGGGTCCAAGAAAAATTAATACTGTAGAAAAAACCCCTGGCAGAATGTCTTGCATCTACCACGAACTCTTCAATAAAAAAATCATGGATGGGCCATAACACGCACCAAATGAAGATGAAAAAGTCAAACTTAACGACTAGCTGAAACAAAAGTGCTTCCTGAGAGACAACCCGTCGTTTTTAAATTGTTTGAATTGTTTTTAATTGTGTTCAAGAGTCTGTCTTCCCAGGCACTCCATACGGCATATCGAACCCCTCTGGATACAACGTATGGATGTGTCTGGACGTTATCTGTCTATAATTTAATTTCCAGTATTTTAAAAACTATTTAATTGTTTTTACAGGTACAATACAGTGTATCTTAGGGTTTGGGATACGGCGTATTGATCCCTGTACAGTTGTGTATTTAATTGTTTTCTTGCATTGTAACCATTGTATAACCAAGATAGGAATCGCACTTTTGTCTTCTAATCTTTTATGCAGGACTTTGCTATAAGGAAATCGACGCTATGGTATACTTTTAAAAAGACGTGTGATGAACTCGTACGAGCATTCTGAAGCCTCGTCAACACACTTTTTGCTCAAAGAACTCAAATTGGAGAATCATCCCGAGCAACATATCAGGGGAATTCCTCGTTCTAAATCTATTTCCCGTTTCTTTATTGTTTTATCTATACAACGAGGACGTTGTATAATCTAAGTGTGGGATAGAGAATTAGAACGCCTACTTGTCCTTTCTTTAATTTACTTAAATTATGCCAAATTTAAAAAATTTTCTAGCATAACTTTTGTAAAAATTACTAGTTACATGACCTCGCGCACTATAACCCTTAATGCTAATTTGTGAGAATTAAACCTATTTCGTTTCCCAACGTTTACTAAAAATTCCACAAAAATATAAGTGTGTCGGTGATGTAGTGGACTTTAGAACTTGGCCTGGTATATCACTCGAGACCACAATGATGAGTACTATGGATTTAGATGGAGAAACATTTTTAACTTGTAAATTTCTAAGAATACACCAAAAAGCCTAAATGTTGTAAAATTAACTAACTACATTGGCTAGTTATATCCCGTGTAACCCTTAGTTTACTCTCACTTTAAGAGTAAGATCCCCTAGAAAAACCTGTTGAGCCATTCCTGTCTTTTTCATACCATATGTCTATTTCGTTACACCTTTACACCTTAGCCTACCCGGTAGATTAAGCCTACTTAATCAAAGTTGCTAGTTGCTTTTGTGTAAAGTTTTGTATATCCTGCGTCAAAGTGAAATTTTCTATCTCTGCAATGGTCAGGAATTTGCACAATGCAATGGGAAAATATGTAGCTCGTATATTGATACTTCGGATTATGTATTATGTCTGAAGATGAAGTGTTAAAGGAAAAATTATCCGGATGAATTATGATTGTGAAGACGGTGAAATTGCACCGAGGTTTATGGTAAAAAAGTGGAAAATAGAAAATACATCAAAAAAGAGGAGGATGATTGATAGTCGGTTCGCTAAACTTAAACTGATGAAATACTTGGAAGGATCAATTATTCGTTGATATGTGATAAAAATTAACGATGTATAGTTTTGTATAAAGTGGTCGATATCACCACTTGTTTTGTAAAAAATGTAAAGTTTGGGATGTTTAGGTATTTGACGTGATGAGAACGCCAACGTAGGTGGCTCTTTGTACTTTCTATGGTTGATGCATTTTGTATATATTTCAAGTCTTTTTCATGGAGACGGTCGGAATTGTTTATAGCAACTACCTTATTGTACAAGGCTTATTCTATTTGTTTTTGTGTTTATTTCAACAATTTAATTCCCTTTTCTCTAGCAACCAACTTAGTTTAACTCGAACGAGGTTGAGATCGAGTCTGCTATGTCTATTCGTTGTTACGGCCATGTATGCGTGATTTAGCCACCTTGTTGGTTTATTATTTTAGGGGAAAGTACGAAAGATCCCCAACCTATATCGTTTTCTTCTAACCTTGGTTATACTCGAATGAGACGGTGATCAAATTGTACAATGTCATATTTGTCATTAAGGCCAAGCATGTATGATATTTTGTACCTTGTTGTGTGGTTATTTTAAAAATATCGTGAAAGATTGATAGAATGATCAACCTTTAGTCTTATAATAAAAACCTAATTTACCTTTTGACTTGTTTCTCCTTAGCTCTAGTGGTGGAGATGTGTATCCTTGCCAAGAATATGATATGAAACTAATACGACCGAGCAAATGAGCATACCAATTAAATGTTACACCCTAGATTAGTTGAGTGATCTGAGTGTTTTCATTTTCATATTTCGTGAGGTCCTTGGTCTTGTACAGGTGATTAAAACAAAAGAAATGCTTAACGAAAAAATCCTTACCTTCGTTGGATACCATTTCAATAAATTTCTAGAGTCTAATTGAGGACAAGTAGGATTCAAGTAGAGGGATATTTGATGACATCAAATAACGTTACATTTATACCATCATTTATCCCGAATAAGTTATCCACTTTTATATAATTATTGCAAGAATCGTTACTTACTTGCTTAAATCTGTAAATTGCAGTAATTACGGAGTGATTTGTTAAGACATGCTAAAAGGCGCATTTTTTGGAGCTTAAACGATAATATTTGAAGACTGATTAATTATGCTCAATACGCCGATCAGAAAGAGATACGGGTCGATCAGGCCGGGACTACACGTAGAAAATTCGCATTCTCACTTCCCAATACGGCGTATCCCTGTTTCTTCATACACCGTATCCAGCTGGATAGCCGTTCAGAGAGTTAGGGAATAAATATATTTTGGGAAGATATAGCTAATTGATTGTAAACGTAGCGCGCACTCCAAGGAAAACACCCCTATACGCCGTATTGACCTCACTCAATATGGCGTATCTAATCTTTTTTCAAACATTATAAATAGAAGACTCAAAAATGAGTTTTCAGTGTGCAAAATCATATTCTCTATACCATACACATAAAAGATGATTTTCTAAAGAAAAGAAGAGCAACCAAAGGTCAAGCATCGATCACGATTCCATAAAAGACACCGTGTAATTCCTATACTCTTGTAATCATTAAATGTTTGGTATCGTTCGGTAAAACGTTTGGTATACCTTGGTTATTTGATCACGCTTGTATAATTACAATGGTTATCGACTAATACCCTAGGGTATTAGCCATCTTAATAAAGGTTTAATGTTTGGTTTGTTTTAATCCGATTTCTTAATTTATCGTTGAATGTTTAATTATGTTTTTACATGATACTTGTTAAGTGTTTAATATGTGCTATCATTCAACTAGGTCTAGATATGCCTAACAGTGAAACTAGATATAGGGTAGCTCTCAATATCGTGTTTCTATTAATGGACAATAGGATCACAAATAATGTTCTATCTTTTGGTTTTAAAATTATGAACTTAGTTGGACCGGCAGGTGTCCGTAATGTTTCAAACAAGTATGTTTTAATAAGAATAAAGGACTTAACAGTGAACTACTAGTATCATAAAAATACCGTTAAACAGAAGTGGTCAAAGTCTCGATGCTAGGGTTTAAAAGATCACATTGCTTTAATCCCTAGATAGATTATAATTAAACTACAAGGATGCTTTATGCGGATACGTTAATTATGACAGGATTTAACGTGTCAAGGTCTTAGGATGATGTCCCACCTAAGTCTTAAGATTGATATGCCGCTTCGAGATAAGAAATAATTGCACTAAACAAACAAACTAGCGTTTAATCGGATTTAATATGGCTAATACAGCTTTCCATCATTTGGCATGTACCGCTCTTTTATCTTCTTTTTGTTATTGCATGTTTATTGTGTTTAGAATTGATTATTGTCACCATAAAAACCTGTGCAAGTCTTGAGGCTGAAAACCCCCTCTTATCATTAGAAAAACTAGGTTTAGTATTATGTTTAAACAAGTTATTCGAATAACTTAATTAGAGTAAAAAATACTGATAGAATACAAGGTTACGACTCGTCCTAGTGTTCGAAACCATACTTACCACGAAACTCCACCCGATCGGGTACACTGCCCGTTAAAGTGTTGTTTTAGGATAAGTCGGCTAAATATAAATTTAAAACTTGGTAATCAATATATGACCCTACATGACAGAACATTAATTGCGATCAAGTTTATTGGTTTGAGTGAGCTTATGGGTTATTTTGGGGGACTATGCTTGATAATAAAGGGAGATTGTTTGTTTGTAGAGAAAAGTTATGATTTCAGTTTCAATTTTATGGACTTTAAAGGATGTTTTCACTCGGAGTTTATTTGATTTACTTATGTGGTCATGTGTTGTCGATGGATCATAATCATCATGGGTGGAGAAATATAAGTATATTTGGGGAGAAAATATAAGGTCAATCCAAGTATATAGAAGGGGAGAAGATATAAAAGGAGAAAATATGGGACAAATCAAGATAATCGGTAAAAGAAATTGAGATTAAGAAAACCATTGTGTTAAAAAGTACTTTGATCGAGAAGATAAGTTTTATCTTCATGATTGGTGAGGATTAAAAGAAATTGTGGAAAAACAAAAACAAAATGGAATATTATATATATATATATATATATATTTATATTAGATATAATATCTTGAACGATAATCAGTGTCGATTTTACGTTGTTGGTGAGGCTTAAAGAAAGAGAGAAAAGAAAAAATAAAGTGTGAAAATTTATCTTTTCTTATTGATATGTTTATAGGTTACATCATCAAGTGTTTAGAATAAGCTGTAGTGCTTCATCAAGCTTAAAGATCAATCAAGATAGTCGGTTCAACACATGCATGGGATTACTTCAACAATATCATTTATGTTCTTGAAACAAAAAAATCTTGCAAGAAAATGTCTTCACAATCAAGATCACTATTCAAACATTTAGAGAGATGTATATAGGATTGAGGGAGCAAAAAGGAATTATGAAGATCAAGTGAAAGTCAAGTGTTCAATTCTTTACAGAATGTATAATCATATTATCTGTACTCAGATCTTCTTTGTCAGACATAATGTTAGCCTTCTTATTTTTATAAAGATCTGACATTTTACATGTGATTGGACTAGCTATAGAAATACGTGAAATGCATGAGTCCATTGTAAACAAGGATGTTAGCACATGAAAATGCTATAATTACCCCTCATGGACTCTCCCAGAGGGGTGTGATGAATTTCTTGGTTTCTTGTAACTAATTAAAAAACAGATTTACTCCACTCTCTATACTTTCTCTCTCTGAAAAATTGCATAAACTCTTACATTTTAATCAATCTTGACCCCCCGAAGGTTGTTTTGATACATGTTACAATTGGTATCAGAGGTCCTCAGGGGTGTGTGTATTGTGCTTATGTTGTTTCGTGGGTTATAGCTTATTTTGGCATATTTTTGTGCTTATTTTTTTACCAAAAACCCAAATTTGTGTTTGTGTGTTGCGTTTTTGCAAAAATGAATTCAAGGCTTTACTTGTGGTTTTTTCATTTTGAACGTATATCTAAAGAAAGCTCAAAGTTGGTTGATTTAGAAGAATTTTTTTGAAACTTTATGGTGTTCGAAAAAAACGAGGTGAAAAGTGTATTCTTTTACTTTATAAATAATTGTTTTTTCATTGTTAAAAACACTAAAGTTTGGATTTTTATCAAAGATATAGTATTATATAAATCAGATTTGCAAAAAAATAGATAAAAAATGTTAAAAGGAGTGACTTTTAAGAGTTTTTCGTGTAAATCTTTTTCGTAAATCATGAGGGGATGGTGCAGGAAACCTACAAAATTGGAAAATCTGCGAAAACGAAAAACCTGCGAAAATGGAAAACATGCGAGAATGGAAATATACAAAAATACAATACACTAATTTTGCGAGAATGGGTGCAGGAAACATACAAAAATGATAAAAATGCGAGAATGGAAACATGCGAAAATCAATACCCTAATTTTCCAAAAATGGGTGTAGGAAACTTGCGAGAATGGATCATGCGAGAATGAATCATGTGAAAAGGAAATCCTGCAAGAATGAATCTTGCGAGAATGAATCCTACAAAAATGGTTTGAAACATGTGAATTTCTGAGTTATGTGAATTTAGTCTAAACAATAAGCGTGTTACGGCACTGAAAACCTAATTCACTTCATTTGAAACATGTAATCACTCAATCACTTCAACGACAACATCACAACAAACACAATACATCACACTTACACGATCCTTATCAAGATTTACCTTCACAATCAAAGCTAGTATTTAATTTTAATGACTACGAGATTTTTTGTACGCTGTTACTTAAATTGGGATTCAAGTTCTTGTTCTATTGTTTGCTTCATTGCATGGTTCGTTATATCATGTTGTCTTCATCAATAGTCATCAGTATTAGCCAACATAATAGATAAGGGGATTTGGATTTGGTTGATCATGAGAGAATTGTAAAGAGATTACCTTTCGACATATTCTCACAGAGTATTGCTTCTGCAATCACGGGTAAATGATGCTAAATACGCAGTTCTAGTTGGTATAAGATGTAAACATATGTATGATGATTCCTTAAGTAGTCATCATCATTAAGGGACAAATGTGTACATCAAGGATGCACAACAAGTTCAGATGATTGGGCTTTATGATCTATGCCGGATGATAATCTGTAGAGATGATTAGTGTTTCAACTTGTTACTTTGATGTTATAGTTCCGACTTCATGAAAAGGATAAAGTGTGTACTTCGGGTTTTTGGGCTTTATACAACAAGACTTGGATGCTTCCTAAGTGAAATGATGTTGATGATATTATCCTTTCCTACATATATTCTACAATGAGAAAGAAAGTTTTTAAGCCGAGTTGGAAGGAGGTTGTATGATTCAAGACTAGTGTATTCATACTTATCAGTTTCAGGTTATCTGTTTGGGAGGGAGCAAAAAACTAGCCTACTAGTTGGGAGGGAGTAATAACCCAACTAGATACTGCAAAAGAAGTTCAAAGATAACTCATATTTAAGCAATAGTATTCACATGGGGGAACTTCAAGTGATGAATGAGAATTCAATACTAATACTATTTTGACTTGATAGGAGTGTAGAAATTGTTAGCTTTTACAAGAAGCGCAGCTGATCAAAACTTGCGGATGACAAAGTTTATGAAGAAAGTTTTTAAAGACATGTCGGAAGTTTAGAGGAGAAATATAATCCAATTCGGGATCATCGATAGAGAAAACTGCTAAGTCATCCTCAGCAGTATGATTACAGTGTGTTCGTCTGCAAGCTAAAGAAATAAAGCTAGAGTATTCAAGAAGATCAATATCATTGAAGACAATCTCAAAGAATATTGGACTTCATTCTTATTATTTTTTTATTTTATTATTTTTTTTTTATTTTTTTTTTTTACTCTATTTTTTACTTATAGGGAACCATTGTAACAATTCCGTGTGACTGTCTGGAAGGGAGATTGTTAGCATTATATATTTTATTTAAAGTGGTGTCTTTCATGCGAATTGGACTAGTTATAGACACTGCGTGAAACATAGGGGTTACTATTGTATACAAGGGATAGTTAGCACATAAAAAGGCTATCATGAGAAGTGTGGATGATTTTTGATTTCTGTAACATAAATAAAACTCATATTTTCTCCACCTTTCTCTTCTTTCTCTCTTTAGAATATGCAGAATATTTACACATTGATCATCCTGACCCGAGTTGGTTTCGATACATGTTACAGCAACATTATGTTATTGAAATCAACTTTCAAAGCAAGTTCAGAGATAAAAACCTTTATACAAGCTTTTAAAGATTTCAAGTTGCAAAAAAAGATCAAGATGAATAGTTATGAGATGATGATTTTGAGTTCGAAAGTAGAGTTGATACCCTTCAAAGAATTTATTACAAGGGGAGTATATTACTACAAGGTCATCATTTTGCTTTCAAAAAGAATTCTCGACGTTTTCAAGCTTCAAAAGAAATGAGATTTCAAATCTAGCCTATCCTTACTTAGGGAGTTAGTTGATTAGAGTAAATTTCATATTTATGATGTAATGATTAAAAAATAGCTAGGTTAGGATTGAGATTGCTTACTCGTGAATAGTCTATGGACTGAATATTACATTAATATACATATTTATATTTATATATTTTTATTTATTTATATATAATATATATATATATATATATATATATATATATATATTATATATTTGTATATATATATTTTTATTTATTTATAACATACACACACACTACACACCTACAACACACATATATATATATATATATATATATATATATATATATATATATATATATATATATATTCTACTTAGCAACATCACTAAGTATATAATAAGTTCAAAGACCACCAAATGATGTAATATTCACATACTAACTCATTTGTATCAACATCATTTGAGAAAAGAAAAAATTAAAGAAATTCTCTCCCAAAACACACACACTAAACACACCATAATTCACACACACACTACATCCTTCAATCAAGATCTTATATTCTAATGCGAAGACTCTTTTGTCCCGCCATTTTGCTTTATCGAATTGTCTCGCCTAAAACACTTTAAAAGACAAGAGCTTGCTCACTTTATAGACTCAAATACTAAGGAAGTTCATCAGGATATTGTCACACCTAACTCATTTCAAATACTAAGGATGTTCATAAGGAAATTCATAGGTTATGGTAAATCGTTTGAATACAATTTATAGTGTAATAATTGCAGAGCATAATTTATTAGGGGAATAATAGTATTATTATAGAAACAAATTATTATAAGAACAGTTTTTTGATTCATAATGGTATAATTGCAACGAATATAATTATCATGGAAAAATGGTACATTATTATTGCACCTAAGCTTCATGACACCACATCGTTAAAGGGAATATCATGTAGGGGACATTGGTTTGAGGAACAAAATGTCCCCATGGAAAAAGGTAACTTCCCCAAGGTTACCCATTGGGTCAAATATAGTGCGTTTGGCTACCCCATGAATAGGTATATAAACGGGAGTCGTCACCCCCAATAGATCTATTCACAACATTCGCGCTCACTCGTAAGCAATTAATGGTTCATGATATGGAAATAATGGCACTGGAAGCTACTTAGGCAATAATATATCTGGATAGCATACATATCTGGATAGCATACATTTAGAAAACACTTGTATTCATGGTTTAAGCATGTATCCCCCTTACGGGTTTATAAAATATAAGAGATTTGAAAGTGAGACTATGAACTCATTAAGTCTTTGAAAAGTAATCACATTGTTATAAAATAAATGAGTATGTAAAAGAGTTTGTAAACAAGCATGTATCCCCCTCGCGGGTTTATAAAACATGTAAATAAGTAAAGGCGAGGTTATGAACTTCACCTTAATAGGGAAATCTGATTGATGGCAAAAGTATATCAAATGAAATGCGTCGGTATGATGTTATCTACTTGAACATGGAAGTTCAGTATATCAATTGAAAGAAAGCAGCTTCGTCACGTAACCTGGGATAATATGTCGAGTCTTAGTTTGATTGTACTCTAGAACTTTGAGAAAGTTTTAATGATATTTGATTGAATAATTATGGAAGTATTGCATCACTGTTCGGGCAATCATAATCCAGAGGCCACGCAGTATTGTTTGAGGAGTCAGGGTACTTTAAATCATAAACCCGGCAAACTCGTCAGAACAAATACCCAAATGGAACCCCTCACATGAATTTCTCTAGTATCGTGATACGATAAGATTTTAATGTTTCTTCAAAAGCTAGTCGATGATAAAATTACGTTTAATATAAAACGTATTTAATTTAAAATGCGTCGATCGATAATTAATAACGACTAATGTGTCGGGTTTCAATAAAAACAAGTTTAATAACTTTTATTTATATTTTTATAATTTATATAAAAATATATTATTTTATATTTTTAAGAATATTAAATTTACAATATAAACCCTTGATTTATAAATATTTACAAAACTAGTCCTTTTAGTATTTATCAAATAATCCCTTGACTTTATAACTTGGCAAAACTTACCCTTGAAGTTATAACTTTATTAAAATGACAATTTCAGTCCTTGTACTTAATAATTTCCAAAAGTTACAATATATACCCCTATGCATGAAAATAATTACAAAACTAGTCCAAATTTGCATGCAAGCTATTTTTAAGATTCCAAATGATATTTGCAGGTTATAGCTTATTAATATAAGCTAAAATAAGATGTTTTAACGTAACAAAAGTTTAAAATCACGATTCGTTAAGCTAGAAATCAAAACGGGTCGTTTTAGGGTTTAATAACGAAAACGCGTAGGTTTTTAATCCAAATTCTTTCAAGACTTTATAAAAAGTTTATAATAACATTAATTAAGCTTATTAGGATAGATTATAACAATATTTTACCATTTTAGCTCATAGATTAATCGAAAACATGTTTTTAGGGTTTATAGTCACGGTTTTGGATCAAAAAGGAAAACGGGCATGAATTTGAGTTTAAATCTTTCAAGAATGAATTGAACATGATCATAATATATTAACAAGAGTATAGAATTAGTAGGAGAGCTCATAGAACCTGGTTTGAGCTTATTGATTTAAAACGGGTCGAAATGGGGTCGTTTCTCTTCGTACGCCTAGAACAAGGGCCTCGGGGCTTCAAGACTTGGTTTCTTTGGCTTCACTTCTTCTCTTGAGACCTTACTTGACTTCCTTGGTCAGCTTAGAATTCCTTTTGATAGAGAGAAAGAAGATGGAAGGTATGAGTTTGATTGAATGGGATGCGTGGCTATTTATAGTGCAAAACTCCCTTCGTGCCCAAGTTTATCAATGCAAGGTGTCAAGATCTTGGAAGGGTTGAGTAAGGTTGTAGGGAGTGGACATGAAGAGGCTAAGGGTTTTTCTATTTTGTGATTTAGGATGAGCTAGAAATGTAGCAAAGCATGGTGGAAGTCTCTTGTGGAGCCATGGCTGTTTATGGAGCAAAAGAAGAGATGTGGCCAAGTCTTATGCGTGGAATAGGGTGAAAGGTTGTGGAGTAAGGAGCAAGTGTTGGTGGAATGATGTGATGAAAGTTGTGTGGCTAGCAAAAGGGTGACAAGGCACCTTGGTGGCCAAGGAGATATAAGGTGGTGATGAGATGGCATCGAGACTAAGGTAGCTTGTTTGTTTTTAACTGCTAGTTGTGGGTCACAATGTTCACTTAAGATTAGAACTTCATATCGGCTTAGTTACGGTTCGGGTTCGAGTAACGTTTGATCACGGGTCTTCTAACTTATACTATTATGATCGTGGTCTTTCAACGATCATCGTGGTGTGTTTAGTTTTAATCGTCGATAACCGTACCATTCCGCGATGTAACACCCCCAAAAAAATACAACAACGCAGCGGAATACCACTTGGGGGAGTCACATTCATAATACACCAGCAATAGATTTTACTATGAGGAAGACCTCTAGGTGTAGTTTTGAAAAAAATAACATTGTTTATTTAATCAAAATCTGAATTTAATATAACCATTTGTCCCATAATTGATCACAATGAAAAAACTTGTATCGTAAAGAACTCCGATGCACTTCAAATAATCCAAGCATCTATTCACCTGAGTAAAATCTGTAAAGTGTCAACATTAAATGTTGGTGAGTTCATAGAGTAGTTTAAATATGAATGTATAGTTTTCAACATAATATATTGATCACTGATGTCATCACCAGTACCATGTAAATGTTTATAAAATATGCACGGGACCATTTATGTCACCAAACAGTACCACTTATTTATCCCAGATTTTATAAAGAATGCATGTACCAAATTTAATGTCACCTAAAAGTACCCAATCTTTATCCCAAAGATTTTTATAAATATTGTTGACTATTTAATGAACTAAAATGTTCCAAGTAATGTATTTGTTTTTTTTAGGGGGGCCTATTTGTCCCAAGTTATAATCCTCAGTGTATAACGTTAGTTCCCGTGCATAGCCTAGTCACCGAAATGTGGGTGTGTCAATTCACGAATAGATCTAATTTATAGCATTCACGTGGACATCAGCTATAATGTTCGTTAACGGCGATTGCTTAATCATCCGAACAGGGATCCACACCGAATAGATCGTTTTATAACATTCGCGCCTCTCCCGACAACGTGATGTACAGTTCCATGAAGTTGGACGTAGACTTGTATGTACACATATTAGGGCTAGTGATAAAATTAATGTATTCTCATAATGGGTATTCCTCCAAGAATACCCGTGGCAAGTTTGATTGTTGGCCCCGCAGGGCCAATCATATCGTTTAATGCCGACAATCATTCATAATTAACTAAGTATGCATTTGTGACAAAAATAATGGAAGTCAATTATATGGTATTCCATAGCCGAGCTTTGCAAATATGCTATGTAAACCAATTTGTAAACAAAATCATTGTAAATATGAGTTTGTAAATATTCATTAAATTATGAGCTTGGAAAATGTTTAGAAACACGTATGTTATCGACCATGTAATTTGAATTTGCAACCGATTTGGCAACAAGCAAGTTCTCACCCCAAAAAGTTATAAAGCGTATGAAAACACGTAAAACAGCGGGGCTATAATAACTCACAAAATCACTTAAAACAATCACATGTTATAAGATACCGAGTTAGATGTAAGTATAGAATTTTGTAGACAAGCATGTATCCCCCTCGCGGGTTATAAACATTCAAAAGATTGTAAAGCTCGTGGCTATGACTCACATTGGATTTAAAGACCACGATCAATTTATCCAAATTAATTCACACTCAGCATGAATCTGCAACGTCTCCGACCACGACCTATATTATGTCGTTAGATTTATTAACACGGTATTAATTCGATCATCGATGACGTACATTACGTAACGAAGAAACAAATACATATGTTAATATGTTTACATACTATAAATGTGATGAGAATTCCACTGGGCGCGTCTTTAAACCTTAACCCTTTGTCTTATTTACTGTATATATACTATTTTTCGTCTAATCATAATTATGTCGAATATTTATCGAGAGTTACTATTTTTAGGTCTCTTCGTTTTTATAATACCGAATAATGATCTTAAAACTATTATTTGAAAATATATAATTAAAACCGGTCTTTATTTTGTTCATTCATATCGTACTCATAATGTGATTAATCTTTAATTTAAATTATCCGTTGGTTTTTTTCGTTGACCTTTTGTTTTGACCCGCTATATCTCAAGTTTTAAAATCGATAATCCTAGCGGCAAAGTAAATTGTATGAACGAACAACTTTGCGTGTTTCGCCGGAAGGCTACCGAAACGGACTCGAAAGTGGCTCAATTCCTTTAATTAAATAATGCTGCCATTTTTCTATAATATATAGTATAAATACCTATTTTTTCTACTAAAGTGTTTATTGCGATTTAGTTCTAGTTTCTTTCGTTATTGGGAGTTGACAGTACGTTTTTTTATACAAAACGTCCGTCTAAATATTATTTGTTATATTTTGTAACCAAAGGTCTAACTTTTCAACATCTCGAACATCGAATCCCTCGTTCTTGTTTCTGGTCAAATGGACCGTTACAACTCGCAGCCAAAAAATCTGTTTTTAGGTTAACTTCATCTAAATTATATCTAGTATCGCTTATAGATTTATATCAATACCGTTCTTTATTAATTTTTATCTCACATTTTTATTAGTCGTCGCAAGTTTATTGGATTTTCCATCACATATAACAATTAATCGATATTATAAACGAATTACGAATACTTTTAATTAAACGCACCTTTTTCTGGTGTTGTCACACAAATCAACGCACAGTTTCCGTGTTACAAAACCAAAACGAACCCCGTGACAACATCCCAGTGTACCCCCACCCGCCCCCCCCCCCCCGGCTGTCCCACAGCCTAAACCCGACACACTCCTATGTGGGTGGTTGTCCTCGGCTGTCCCAATAGCCAACCCGACAACCAGGCTTCTTTTGTTGCAACCCAACCCGACAACCCCTCCCCCGGGCTATCCCGGCTGTCCCCACAGCCAAAACGCACCCTACTTGGTGGTGGTAGTGACTGCCAACGCACCCCTGTGGTGGTGGCAGTCAACCGAGCACACCCCTTGGTGTTTTTATTACAACCAAATGCACCCTAGTGATATTAACAAACGGACCCGCTGCGTTGGTAAACCAAACGCACCCTTTTATGAACCCAAACAAACCCACGGCGGTGTATTTTAACCCGGACCAAACGCACCCTTCGTGGTGGTTAACACCAACCCGCACCCTTCGTGATGCTTATTTCAAATCCGACACCCCCCCCCCCTCCCCGGCTGTGAGACTGCCAAGCCCGACGCACCCTTTTCGGGGTTGACCCTAACCCACAAACCAACGCACCGCTTGGTGGTGTGTTTTTACCATCCGAAACCTAAAACCTCCCATGTGGTGTTTTCATCAATACAAACGCACCCCTTGGGTGTTATACCCAACCCGAACGCACCCTCATGGTGGTTGTCACCACAAACCAACGCACCCTCGGTGCTAGTAAAACCAAAACGCACCCCTGGTAGTGCGGCTGTGGTGATTTCGGGGGTGGTGACAGTGGAGTGGTCGCGGCTGTTGGTGATGATGATGGTGGTATTATGATGATGATGTAGATGGTGTTATGGTGGCGTCGGTGGTGACGTAAGCAGCCGTGTGTGATGGTGGCGGTGAAGGAGAGTGAGTTTATAGTAGGTTTTGGATTATATCGGTGTGGTGAGGGGAAGCTTTTTGGAACTTGCCGGGAAAAGTCCGCCGGAGAAATCTTTTCGGCGTGGGTGCGTTGGTGGTCGCCAGAGTGTGCTGCCGGATAATGTAGAGATGGCGAGAGTTGTGATGAGAGTGTGTGTGTTTATATAAAAGATGGAAATGAAATTTTAATATATAAATTTTATATATATATAAAACTTTAATATTAAAATGTAATATGTTTAATAGTTGGGGGTTTGTTTTGTAAATATTTTGCAGGGACCAAAAGTGAAAGTTTTGGGAAACTTTTATAATATATTGGTTCGGGACTCATTTGAGCGGCTTAACGAATGATTCAACGCACGAAACTTGCGCCCCATTGTTTTTCAAAATCATTTTTCCGTTAAAAATTGAGTATTTCGCCTTGATAATTATTTAATAAATATTTTTATAACATTTAATAAAATATCTGTTATTCATTTTTGTGATCAGGTTTTGCCTCGTCCGGAAATATATAAGGATTTTAACTCGAATATTCGCCAGTCTTCAATATAAACGCTCTACTGAATAAGAATGGTTAAATAATTATTAAATATTCTCACTTTATAAAACGTGATAATTAATATAGTAATAATAATTTATTTTTGTGTTTCTAAAATCTTGCGAGGCATTTCAGTCACCTTCTGAACTGTTTCGTGTCTGGTCAAAAACTAAAAGTTGCCAGGAAGGTTGTTTTAAATCATATTGCTGTGAGTCCGAATAATGAAAAAACGTGATTTAGATGGTCGTTTTATAAGTCAAGCCAGAGGATCCTAAAAGTCAAAGATGGAAATTGTCTTTCAAATTTTCGGAAATTCTCGGCTTGTGACAGTACCTACCCTTAATAGATCTCCGTCCCGAGTTTAAATATGTGTTATTCCGCTTTAGTGTGGATAGGAACAAGACCTTAAGTTTACTAAGCCATTTGAACATGACGTTGTAACTTTATACAGCAATATTGATGTTTCGACATTTCTATTATCCATAAATTTTGGCTAGGTTGGACCAGGATTCCATCCGCATCTAGATTAGGTATCTCAAAATTATCATTATAAGTTTTTGTGGTATAAGTGCTTTATGAAGCAAAACCTCTTATAGCAGATCCATCAAGGTGAGAAGTGTAGTCGCTGTGGTTTTGTCTATATAAGTCCATAAATGTTTTAGGCAGAGTCTCGTTTATACTATTTGTAATGTTCGATGATTCACCTTAAAAGTAGGCTTATGTATGTAAGTTACCCAACTTACTTGGCAGTACTAGGATGATATTGCGACCTAAGTATTCACCTACTAGTGGCCGAATGGAATAGTCCAAAACTATCTGTTTGTCGATAGGTGTTTATCTCGTTTAAGGAGTTGCACTACCTATTGGATTAAATGTTGTATCAGTCGGGACCGCTCAGGAACCCAACAGCAGCGACATAACGTCAATACTATAACAATATGGTGGTGACGGGTTTTATTGCACCCAGTCTGTTAGCTCCACAGTCAGTTCGTTGGGATTGCAAGGAACTTGCAATGGCAAAAAGTATAACTTAAAGAATTGAGGATACAGTAGCTCCAAGTGAAGCCTTAAGATTGTCGTGAGTAGTAAGAACCGATTGTGTCTCTAGACCCTTTTATACGGATTCGGAGTGATTATCTGATTTTAGGTTCTATACTCGTGTCATATAGGATACCATTATGGCCCAATCATTTATAATTTCTTATTCAATAAGAAGCGTGCACAAATTTATGTTATAAGAAATTGATAAAATTATGGTTCGGTGATTTATAATTTATTTATTTATGATGAGGCGTCCCAATCCTTTCAAATAAATATAAATTGATAAATAATCATATTTAATACATTCTCGGTTGATAATACACGATACTTCATTAACATTCAAGAGGTGATATGGATGACATGACGATGCATGTGTATCTATCTGAGTTGGGACGAGTGATTTAAAAACTAGTCTTGGACGCTGGGAAGTAAAAAACTGTCCAGGCGAGATCAAATAGAGTTCATGATAATTTATGAGTACTCGTTAGAGTAAATAAGGTAATGATCTCTATAAAACAAATCAGTTGTATAGCGATTATCATATTCAATCTTCCTATTACAATGTCCGCTTAACAAGACTTGCAATACTTAGATTCATACAATCCCGTGTAAACAGAACTGTGAAGGGCTTTGTTAAATTGCAATTATCCATTCAATCCTCATAATTCATGTCCAGCCTATCAGAATTGTAAATACTTAGATTCATGACATAATTAATGTAAATAAAAATTTATGACGGTCTCCAGTGTAATACATATAGCATAAAAGATATGAAGAATGATAATTATCCTTAAGAGGACCATTGTTTAACTTACAATGTTGAGGAACGAAATGAGGACCATTGTGCATTATACAATGTCTAAGAAGTTAAAATGTGACATTGTATTAACTCCATTGTCTGAGGTTTAATTGAGACATTTGTTTAACTTACAATGTCCTGAGTATAATGAGACCTTGTTTAATCTTACAATGTTCTGAGGTATAATTGAGACCATGTGCAATCTCACAATGTTCTTAAAATTAAGTCTAGGGTATTTATATAATAACTCTTCTTTATAAATAAGCGTAAGATTTAGCGAAGGGAATGCAAAGCATATTTATACTTATATATATGTATGTCATGTAAGCTATTTACTAATGTAGCACGTATGTGAAGCAACATATGCAAGTAGCGTGTATGCACTTTGAAAATGTTGTGAATAATAATATTGTGCTTTTTATTTTCTCTTCTTTGTGATGCATAATTTGTGAAATACGGTTATAGTCTAGGGGAAAAGATGAAACCTAGTTCTCTATAACCATGGGCTCTCGATACCTATCGTAAACACCCCCAAATAATACAATCATGCAGCGAAACCAACTTGGGGGAAGCTAACTTCATAATTATACAGCATTTAGATACTAGAGAAGACTCTAGGATGTCATTGATAATAATAACATTGTTGATTTAATCAAAATCTGAATTTAATATAAACATTTGTCCCATAATTGCAGTCACAATGAAAAGATTGTATGTAAAGACTCCAATTGCACATCAAATATCCAAGCACCGTAATTCCCTGAGAAATACATGCTTAAGTGTCACCATTATAGTTGGTGAGTTCATAGATTAGTTAAAATTGTATGTTAAGTTTCAACTAATCTAATTTTACACTGTGTCATCACCAAGTACCATGTAAAATGGTTTATTAAATATGCACGACTCATTTTTTCGTCACCAAAAGTATCAATAGAATCCCAAGATTTTATTAAAGAAATGCTTAACATGACCTAATTTAATTAGTCTACCCAAAAGTACCATCTTATCCCAAGATTTTTATAAATAAATGCATGACAAAATTAATGAACAAAATGTTCCAAGTATGTATTTTTTGTCGGGGGGCCCTATAGTCCCAACGTTATAATCCGACATGTTATAACGTTCGTTCCCAGTGATAGCTAGTCACCCGAAACGGGGGTTGTCATTCCGATAGATTATTTTATTATTCATTCGCGTGGACATCACGCTATAATGTTCGTTCCGGCGATAGCTTAATCACACGAACAGGGATCCACACCGAAATAGCTTATTTCATAACATCATGCGCTCACCCTCCAAGTGATTTACAGTTCATGACGCTGTGACGTAGACTTGTATGTACCCAATTCGGGCAGTGATACAAATAATGTATTCCCATCATGGGTATTCCCTCCAAGAATACCCGGGCAGTAATGATTGTTGGCCCCGCAGGCGCCAATCAAATCGTAATCCGACAATCATTTCAAAAGTAAAGTATGCATTTGTGACCATTGAAGTCATATAATTGTAATTCCCATAGCGAGCTATGCAAATAAGTATGTAAACCAATTTGTAACAAATCATGTAAATATGAGTTTGTAAATATTCATGTAAATATGAGCTTGTAAATGTTTATGTAAACACGTATGTAATCGACCATGTAATTGATTGTAATCAATCATGTAAATGCATTTGTAAACAAGCATGTTCTCACCCCAAAAATATATGTAAAACCAGTAAAACATGGGGCTATAAACTCACAAAATCCCTTAAAACAATCACATTGTTATAAGATAACCGAGTAAGTATAAGAATTTGTAGACAAGCATGTATCCCCCTCGCGGGTTATAAAACATTCAAAAGATTGAAAAGCGAGGCTATGAACTCACATTGATTAAAGACCACGATCAATTAATCCAATTAAATCACAACTGAATCTGCAACGATCTCGACCACGACCTATAATTATGTCGTTCGATTATAACACGTAATAAATACGACCAACGATGCGTACATCGTTACCACGAAATCATACATATTTTTATATGTATACATACATATATACATGTGATGAGAAATCCACTTGCGCGTCTTTAAACCTTAACCCTTAGTATATTATATGAATATATACTATTTTCCGTCTAATCATAACTTATGTCGAATATTTATCGAAAGTTACTATTTTTAGACTCTTCGTTTTTAGAACCGAATAATGATCTTAAAACTATTAATTGAAATAATATATTAACCGACCTTTAGTTTTGACCCGCTATATCTTAACTTTTAAAGCAGACAATCCTCGCGGCAAAGTAAAATGTCATTACGAACAACTTTCGTGTTTCGCCGGAAGGCTGAAACGGACTCGAAAGTGCTCAAATCGTTTAATTAATAAATCTGCCATTTTTAATATATATTAAAAATAACCTATTTTTCTACTAAAGTGTATATTTCGATTTCGTTCCAGTTTCTTCGTTATTGGGAGTTAAAAGTCCCGTTTTATATCAAAACGTCCGTCAAAATATAATTTGTTATATTTTGTAAACCAAAGTCTAACTTTTCAACATCTCGAATCCCGAATCCCACGTTCTATTTTCTGGTCAAAATGACCCGTTACAAACTCGCGCCAAAATCCGTTTTTAGCTCAAAAACCCATCTAATATTGCTTATAGATTAATATAAATCCCACTTTAATATTATAACATAGACGCCACAAGTTTCACTGGATTTCATCACATATAATTAACTCGATAATAAATGAAACAATCGAATACTTTTAAATTAAACGCACCCTTTTTCGGTGTCAACACAATCAAACGCACCCGTTTCGGTGTCACAATAACAAACGCACTCATTTCCGTTGCAAACCAAACCCGACCAAACAACCCGACGCCCCGGCTGTCCCCGGCTGTTTCGCAGCCAAACACACGCACCCGACCCGGCTGATGGACAGCCAAACGCACCCTTGTGCGTGGCTGTTAAGCCAAACGCACCCTTGGGCTGTTTTGACAGCCAAACGCACCCTTGTGCGTTTCTGTCTAAACCAAACACACCCCGACCCGACAACCCTGGCTGTTTTTAATACAAACCAAACGCACCCCGTCGCTGCCAAAACCCAGAAACAAACACCCTTGTTGGGTTCTTATACCAAAATGCACCCTATGTGGGTGATACAAAACAAAACCAGACGCACCCCTTTCGGTTATTTTATAACCAAACGCAGCCTTGCTGCTGGCATAAAACCCGACGCACCCTTGGTGCGAATATGTAAACCAACCGCACCCTAGGTGCTGTGTGACGGCCACCCAAACCAAACCACCTTTGTGGTGGTTCTCGCCACAGAAACAAACGCCCCCTTTGTGGTGGCGTCATGATGATGATAATGACGTGACGATGAGGGTGACGGTGGTGGTGTTATGGTGGATGTGGGGTTGTGATGATGATGATACCATGGTGGTGGTGTGGCTGGCGCGTGGAGGAGAGTGGTGTAGGGGATCGAGTAGATCGGGTGATGAGTAACCTTTTTGGTTTTGGTCGGAAAAATCCGCCGAAAAACTTTTTCGATGGCGGCGCGGTGGTGGCCGACGGTGGAGGAGGGCTGCCGGATAATGGGGAGGGAGAAGAGTATATAATGTGTGTCTGTATATAAGATGGAAATGAGATTTTAATATATAAATTTTATATATATATATAAAACTTTAATATTAAAATGTAATATGTTTAATAGTTGAGGGTTTGTTTTGTAATTATTTTACAGGGACCAAAAGTGAAAGGTGGTGGTCGCCGGTGGCTGCCGGATAAATGAGAGAGAGAGAGAGTAGTATGAGAGTGTGTGTGTTTATATAAAAGATGGAAATGAAATTTTAATATATAAATTTTATATATATATAAAACTTTAATATTAAAATGTAATATGTTTAATAGTTGGGGGTTTGTTTTGTAAATATTTTGCAGGGACCAAAAGTGAAAGTTTTGGGAAACTTTTATAATATATTGGTTCGGGACTCATTTGAGCGGCTTAACGAATGATTCAACGCACGAAACTTGCGCCATTGTTTTTCAAATCATTTTTCCGATAAAAATGAGTATTCGCTTGATAATATTTCATAAATATTTTATAACATTTAATAAAATATCTGTTATTCATTTTGCGAACCGGTTTTGCCTCGTCCGAAATAAAAATGGATTTTAACTCGAATATTCGCGTCTTCAATAAACGTCACTGAATAAAATGTTAAATAATTTATTAAATATTCTCATTTAATAAAACGTGATAATTAAATGTAATTTAATTATTTTTGTGTTTCTAAAATCTTGCGAGGGCATTTCAGTCACCTTCTGACTGTTTCCGGGTCTCGGTCAAAACTAAAAAGTTGCCAGGAATGTTGTTTTACATCAAATTGCTTTAGAGTCCGAATAATGAAAACGTGCTTTAGATGGTCGTTCTTATAAGTCAAGCCAGATCCTAAAAGTCAAAGATTGAAATCGTCATTCAAAATTTCGAAAATTCTCGGATGTTACACGCGAGATCATAAACACAATCATTCCATTATTTTGAAATGAAGAAGAAAGGTTAGGAGGGAAACGTGTTTTGTTTTTTTTATTTATTTTTAAGCTATAATTCGAATTTGACAAGTTTGGCCCCTAGACTTTAAGACATATTTCATATTTATTTGTTAAACTCGAGTATTCGTGTTCGTGTTTGATTTAGAGTTCGTACTTGTGTTTGTTTAAATCTTGATCGTTTGGCTTGGAGGTAGTTATTCTCGAATCATAATATATATATCCATCGTATATTATTTATGTTATGATAGGTCTTCAACTTGATTGTAGTAACCAGAAACTATGACGTAAATTAAGTATAAAAAGTATCTAATGTTATTCAATCTTCAATGGACAAAGAAATAAGAAACGAAATTATGGTAAACAAGAAACAGTGGTACGTCATGTTCATGGCATTCAAATTTACATAGTCGAAGCTT
>BQNB010111595.1:0-22319 GCA_026074375.1 Tanacetum coccineum | reverse complement strand
AGCTTAAGAAAGTTGTAAAAAGAGCTTATGTGAGCTTGTGAAATAGTTTTAAAACATAATAAACTTTAACTTAGAAACATGATTATAACATAAAAACTCAATTTTTCATTAAACTTTATAAATCAGTACAAGGCTTAAAAAAAGATTATAATAAAATAGAAACCATTAAAATATAAGCTCAAAACTACTAAAAAACTTCCTTGCCTAAAGGATTACAAATGAGCCTATTTATACTACACTAATGAAGGTTTTAGGTCTTGTACTTCTTTGCTGAGAGGGAAGCCGTGTGTGTTTGTTGTGTGAGTATAAGCTCAAATATCATCTTAGCCATCCAAATTTGAGTGTTCCCCAAGTTGTATGATCAAAGCTATTGATTTCTTATCATTTTCCTTGAACGAATAGGGGAGCTAAGGATTGCCAAGGTGGCAATTGGCAGCTGTGTGGGATGGGATAAGGTTGGTCGACATAGGGGAAAAGAAAGGGGGATTGTTGGTCTAAAATCTTAGATCTGATTAGCCTTTAGTAAGATAATAGCTAACTTGAATCAATCCAAATCAACTATATGAGAGACAATGACTATGAATACTATGTGCTAATGCGGAATCTTAACACAAGTACTTAGAAGAACACAATGTAAAACTTTGCTATTTGCTATTAATTTCTATTAGAATACTTTTTCAATCTCGTACTAAACATTCTGCCGTAGGGTTCCTTTTATACACCAAGGAAACCCTAATGGGCTTTACAAACGTGTAAAAGGATAATGCATATCCTTTCCTAAGATATCTCCTAAGATATGTCTAAGATAACTATTATCACTATTCTGTTACATAAATAGACTTAACTATATAAGACCAATACTAACTATAGTACTGCCAGACTTAACTTAGTACTAGCAGACTTAACTATGTCTACCAGACTTAACTCTATAACTACCAGACTTAAGTCTGTTTATAATAATTCCTAACAATCCTCTCCTAACTTGATCTTTACTTGTGAACTTCAAGTTTCTTTGAGTGTCTTCATTATAAGCTTCTTGAGGATGTTATGAACAACATTTTTGGAATTATCCTTGAACTGACAATCACAAAAAACACGAAACACGAAAAAGGAAAGAGGCGAGCCTCTCACACAACACAAAACACTTATTCATTACTACATAACTACCATACTACTACAATGATTATACTAGGATAAGCATGGGTTACCACCCACGAAGCGCTTGTTTTAGGTCACTTAGCTTGACCCAATCCCCCCATACTTGAGCTTGTCAAGGGGGATAGAAGTGGAGACACAGAACATCCAAAACTCGAATGTACTCTTGGTAAGAGCAAGGAAAAATCTCCATCGGCCTTTCAAGAATTTTAGTGACTTTGAAAGCTTTAGGGCCCCGATGAGATAGTTCCGGGAGAAGAGAAGTATGAACTCTTTTAGAAGTAAGAATCCCAGAGGTGAAAGACTTTTTTCCTCATTCATCGGATTGAAAACGAGAGTAAAAGCTCCTAGCCTGGGAACGTTCTTTGTGGAAAGGGAAGTTCATAAAGAGGAGGAAATGAATCCTCAAGAATAAAGAAGCTTTAGTGATCTCTTTACCTTCTTATCTGGTGTTAGCACAGTTGGTGACATTGAAAGAGGTTTTCATGAATAGTATACCCAGATTAAATACTTGTCCTCGTTATTGTTGATAGGCAAAGCATCACCTCGGCAGAAGCAACAACCTCGTTTAGAATCTTTGATTTCTCTTCTTAAAAAGTCAAATGGGATCCATCATAAGTATCTCATTAACAGTTTCAAATCAAAAGATTATCCTCATAAATCATCCCATAGACGGGGGATGAGTAATCAAGAGCATGTTCATCGGTGAACATCTCAGAAATGGTATCATCAAGATTGTCATCAAGAGAATTTTCATGAACCGAATCTTCGAGAATAGAATCCATTTCCTTGATAGGATCATGGTTAAGCAAATACTCTAATTCTCAAAGGTCGGATTCGGCATCAAAGGGAAGATTATCATTTCCTGGTGGAAATGTGATGTGAGCGAGTTCATCGGCGAACTCTTCAAGAAAATAGTCGCTAGTCTCAGAAATCGGGAGACTAGGTGAAGAAGAATGTGTACTACTGGCCCTTAAGATATGAAAAGGAGGGAGAAGAGATGAAGGATTACTATTTCCTGGTGGAAATGAATCACTTGCGAGATAAGCTTTGAATTCTCCCCAAATTAACTCACTTTCTTCGAGGGAAATAAGTGTGGGGGAAGAAGAAGACTTGGTCTCGGGTTCCGAAATCGGAGTGGGATTGCCACTCAATTGATTGATAACTTCAGGTGAAGTTAAGTCGGTATGAGAAGTGAGAGAAGAAGTCGGATTGCCACTTGGATGATTTGTTGCAAACAAATCTTCATGATATTCCTCATGTGAAACATTATAGACACCAATCATGTTGATTGATTCTTGATGAGGTTCATTTGAATAGCTTGAAGTGTCATTTCTTATGTTCAAAGATTAGCCCTTTCAGTACCGACACGAGAATCATTTCTTCTCCATGAACGTCAATCAAAGCACGAGTGGTCCGTAAGAATGGTCTTCCCAAAATGAGGGGGACTTGCGGATCGCTTTCATAATCAACAATGACAAAATCAGCGGGAAATGTGAACTTTCTAATCGGAACAAAGACATCTCTTTCAATTCCTTTCAGAGTGCAAATCTCACGTTAGCAAGTTCAAGAGTTCATTTAGGTGGAAAATAAGCTCGGGTATCCCTAACTCTTTCCACATCGAGAGTGGCATCAAGTTATGCTAGCACCTAAACGGCCTAGCCTTGCACTTGAGCTCACTAAACTACACGAATGAAGAAAATTTCCCAGAGTCACCTACCTTTTCGAGGTAGCCTCATAAATAACCGCCGAGCCATTTTTCCATAAGGGGTGTGGTTTGCCAATTCAATAATTTCTCCTTTTGGAAAGGGAAGAGGACCTTTAAGCCTCTTTTAGAATATTTTGGGATTAAAATCAATGCATTGGTAAGAGAGATATTGATGTGAAGTTGTTTAAACATTTGCCAAAATTTGTGGATTTGGACTTCATCCTTTTCTTTTTCTTTTTCTTGATTCATTCTTGACGGATAAGGAATATGAGGGTAACGAGGATCCCTTTGGTGAATCACAAAGTTTCTTTGAGAATGAGGTTTAGCTTTTTAGACTTGAGGAGGTGGGACCTTAATGGTATACTTACCATGTTCCGGGTCCGTTAAAGTCTCCTCTACACGTTCATCCTCCTCCGGATTTATGAATGGAGGAGGCATGGGAACGGTAGGTACATCAAGAACAAGACCACTTCGAGTGGTAATGGCTTTCAATTCACCCTTTGGGTTAGCACTGTTGCGAGATAGATCCCGTTCCCGAATAGAAGCGTGTTTCAATTGAAAAGAACTTGCCATCAGGTTTCTTAAGGCTCATTTGTTTGATTGGCGATTGAAGCTGAATTAATTTTGCAAATTTCAAACCTTAACATCAATTTTCCCATTATTATTGAGCTGCAATATGGCTTTTCATATTAACATCATTCATTTTCTTAATTTTCTCCAACTCACTTAAAGGAACATTTTGGTTTTGTTGAATTGGAGCTTGATAATTTGCATTTTGATTGAAATTGTTTCCTCGGTTATATCCTTGAGGTTGGTTAAAACGGTTTTGGTTATTTTGCTCGTTTTGTTGAACAAAACCCGGTGGTATTGTTTGATTAACCACACCTTGAGGACGATAACCGGGAATTACCCTGATTGTAGTTAACCGCGGCTGCTGAAACGTATCCTTGAATATTATCCTGATATTCTGGGAAAGTGTTGCCATCGGCGGCGAGACACTGATAATACGGATGAGCACCACCGCAAGTAACATAAATTTCCTTAACGGCTTTTACGGAAGCTGGAGGTGGGGTTGCTTGAAATTGCTTGAGAATAGTGGTCATGGCGGCAGTCACAACACTTGTTTGCTGATTTACTGCATGAGTAAGTTTGGCTATCTCGGAGGAAGAAGAAGAATTAACATCACTTGATGTCACTTGAGAAACAATCGATTTGTTTCGTGAATTGCGGACCTAGGATTTGTTTTTGATAATCGTCAACACATCTCGAGTACTTCTTTCCAAAAGATTACCACCGGCGGCAGAATTCAAAGAATCTTGGTCGGTTGGGTTTAAGGCATTGTAGAAGGTATCAAGTTGGTGTAATTCGGTAAACCATGATGAGGGCATGCACGAAGGAGATCTTTGTAACGGTCCCATGCCTCATGAAACGATTTACCAAAATGTTGTTCAAAGTTGGAAATTTCATTTCAGAGATTTGTCGTTCTTGAGGGAGGAAGAATTCATTGATGAATTTGGAAACAAGATCTTCCCAAGTGAGAATAGAACGAGGGGGTTCTTTTTCGAGCCAACGACGGGCTGCCCCCGCAAGAGAGAATGGAAAAAGCATAAGCTTAATCTCTGAATTAGGAACATCCTTGTATTTTATTGTGGAAGTTATTTTGTTAAACCAACGAATGTGATCACGAGGATTGTCTTTCTCAAGTCTGAAGAATTGGTCCGAAGTCATCATATTAATGAGACTATGCTTAAGCTCGAAATGCTCAGCAAGAATTGGTGGAACCACGATTGCCTCCGCATAACCCTCGGTGGGTGCACGGAGCAATTCCGCCATAGTACGTTGATCGGCCATCGTATCTACGGGAGATTCTTCAAGAGCGAACGGTTCGACTCTTTGTTTAGAACGTCTACGATTACGACGTTTCGTATTCGTAGAAGTAGAAGGAGGATTCGTAGAAGGTTCACCAACGAAATTAGAAGAAGAACGGGTGCGCATGCACTAAAAATCAAAATATTTTTTTGGTTTTTCAATTGATTCACAATTTATTTTAACGGACAAAACGAGATCGAATAACTTAAACCAATAATCGACAAGCTTCACGGTAGCTCTTTAAAAGAAAAACGCACAAAGGAGCGGAGGAGTAGGAAAGCGCGAAGCTATTAAAAACCTTTCTCCTTTAGGGTCGTAGTTCCTCGGAACAACCCTCCTTAAACCCCTCTTATAGTTTGTTAAACTTTTAAAGGTGAGCCGTACGTCGCAAGTGACACAAAGGCAAGTTTTGAATCTTTTGTTTGGGAACTTATTATGATAATGCTCAAGTTGAGAGCATTATATTGATGATGATTTTTATTTCTTGATTAAGGACAATTTTTTTATGTTTTTGATTTTTTCTTATACTAAAAAGAAATGGAAAATATTTTTGTATTTTTATATTTTTATAAAAATAAGAAGAAAATATTCACAAACAAAATTGATAACTTCACGAGGGAAGGGTCTTCAAACACTAATCTTCAAATGTTCACGATAATCGTTCACACTTCCCCGGCAGCGGCGCCAAAATGATTACCAAAGATTTCTAACTATATATAAATATATAATAATAATCAATAATTATAATTCAATTATAGTATACGTATTCCGAAAGACTCAAAGAAATTCCTTCTGACCTAAGCAAAATCCAAAATCCCCCAGGGCGTTTCCCAACGAGGCGTGAATTGAGAATCGGTCGAGTTTGTGATCGCGTTTTTGAATGGTTAAATATTTTTAGGTTGAGATTTCTAATTCTACGATTAAAATGCAAAAACGAATAAGGAAAACCTATAAACGAAAGCAAACGAGGGATTTAAACCTAAAAACGAGAACGGGGTCAAATCTCGTTCTTTAAAAATCGAATTTCTAAAAAATTAACCCTAGGAAAGCAAATCTAATTTTCCTAGGTGCTAAATGATAAAAGAAAATTTTGAAAAAAAGAATTATATTTTTTTGACTTTTTAATAATTTATTATGAATTAAAAACAGTTTTGAAAAGAAAAATTAATTAAAAATACTAAATTAACTTGGAAAAATCTAAAAAAATAAGGAAAAGTGCTTTGGAGTGTGCTGAATCTATGAAAAATAAAATTGGGTTGCCAGCTTATTGGAATAAGCTGGGAAAAAGCAAAACGTGGCTTATGGCTTAATGGGCTAAAACGTGGTTATATATATTGTTTGTGCAAACTCTAACGGAAAAGACCCAAGGACGCTAGTGGTAGAGGGTAAGTGTGTTAAAACGTTTGGTGAGTGGGGTTCCTGCTCACTTGGGGCTTCCCCTACTCCCAAATGTTTTTATTTGCCATTTTTTATAACTTTTTAAATAAGCAAAAAATAAGCAACTTTTGTGAAAACAAAATTTTTGAAACTTAGAAATACGCTTAAAAGTGACAAATGCTTAACTAACTTAGGGACTAATGAGCTAACTATTTTGGCGTTTTAAAACACAATAAGCAAATGCAACTATAAAATAAGCAAACACAGATATACACCTGCACCTAATAAGCACTAAAGACCAAAAATAAGCAAATAAAATAAGCTAAACTAAGCTGAAAATGAAAGAATTCTTAAAAAGGCTTTCCAACTTAAAATTTTAGACTAAAAATGCAAATAAGCTCAAATAAGCTTTAACCAAAACTAAATAAGCTAAAATGGATTAAGACTAACCTAATAAGCACTTCTAACCTAAATGAGCAAGTTAAAATAAGCAGAAAAGCAAAAATATTCAAATAAGCAACAAGTGCAAACACATGCAGACAAACAGCCACAAGGGCACTTTTGGGCTTATTTTTAAGCCCTCAAGTGGAACCTTATGGCTAAATGGGTATACCCCTAAAAAATTGACCAATAAGCTGTTAGAATCAACAATTGGAAAATGGTTTGAAAGTCAATTAAGCCAAGAAAAAGCCTTGTGAATAGGCTGTTTTCACTTAGTGCATCCTTTTTGGTTTTCTTAAAATGAAAAACAGCTATGTGCAGGCTTAAAAATAAGCTAGAAAATAAGCTTCAAAATGAAAACTAAGTTAAAACAGATGGAGTTTGACCTCCAATGAGCTTATGCTCAAAATTTCAAACTCTAAAAACACTTTTAACTAGCTAAAATTTGAAACTGAAAAAGGGATGTTTTAAACTTAAAAAGTACTTAACAAAATTTTGACAGAGTATTGCAAAACAAAAGTAAACTGAAAGGGACTTAGACTAATGAATTTTGACACTTAAAACAAGACTCAAAAGCTACTTTAAACAATTTTATCAAATAAGCACTTTGAAACTGTTCTATCACCACAGTTTCAAAGTGACTTATAGAAAACACTTAAAAACAAACTTTGAGACTTTAAAACCTTTGAAAATAGATTAAGAACAACTTTAAAAAAAAGCTTGTATAAGTTTGCAAGGTGACCCAATGGTTTTTAAACCTGTTTTGACCCACTTTACCCCCTTAACCCAAACACCCCTTAAGAAATTTCAAAACCAATTTTAAGGCATTTCAGGCTGATTTAAGCAAATGAATTTGGAAACAGATATTAACCAAGCTATGTTAAGCTCCAATAAGCAGATTTCAAACAAAAATAAGCACTAGAATAAGCAAACTAAGCAATAAGCAGTTTAAATGTAAATAAGGCAGTTTAACATAAAAACATAAATAAATAACATATAAGCATTAAACAATCATAAACAAGCAATAAACAACCTAAATAAGCAAGATTAAGCAGAAATAAGCATAAATAAGCAGGAAATAGTAGATAAGCAAAAATTGAAAAAAGTGAAACTTACAAAGGTCCAAGCTTTTGAGAATGATTTAAGTACCCAAATCAGTTAAAAACCAACCTATGTGCTTCCCATGAAGCTCTAAACCATGGCCATTCACAATTTACCATGCTCCATGCTCTTGACAGATTTTTGATATTTTTGTGATTTTTTGATTTTTAGACAGAAAAGTAAAACAAGCTTTTATATGAGCTTTCAATGACTCAAAAGCTTATACAAGGCTTAAAAAACAGTATTTAAAGGACAATGAAAGGTAAATGACAGAATTTAAAGAAAACTTGAAAATTTTATTAACTTAAAAGAAAATTACAATGCTTAAATTAAATGACAAGTAATTTAAAAGACAAGTATTTAAAATGCAGAATTAAAATGGTACAAATTTATTTATACAAGTTTGGACTTAACAAAATTTGACAAAAATACAAATAAGCTACATTATGCCTATTTATACTAAAAACCTAAGGTCTTGAGCTTCACAGGTGTGCTTCTTTACTGGGTGCTTCAAGCTTGTGTGTTTGTTGTGTGAGAGAGATTAAAAACCCAATCTTAGCCTTCCATTTTTCTTTGTGCCCAAGTCTTATGATCATAACCCTTAATTTCTGTTGTCCAATAAGATGTTAAGGGATTGCCAACATGGCAATTGGTGTTTTGTGAGTGGGGTAAAGGTAGAGGGTGATGTTTTTGTCTAAGGTTTCAAGGTTTGAGGTTGAGAGTGACAGGGAAACATTATTAATGGTGTTTGGCGGGAAATTTGTTATGAAATGGGTGCAGGGTAAAGGTTTTGCAAAAGTGGCAAGTTTGGCCCCCATTTTGATAAGTGTTATTGCAAGTTTAGTCCTTGTGGTGTATATGAATTTTGAGGGTTGGCAAGATAAGCCCCTCAGGTTATATATCTTTGTTGCACCAACAATCCTTAAAGGGACTAACAAGTTAAGGCTGTTATGGGTTAAGGGTTTAACGAAAGTTAAATGTTAAATGGGCTTGGGTTGGCAGTTTGGGCCTTTTGAGTATAAAAAGAGACTTTGGGCTTTTTAAGCCTAAAAGGCTTATAAGGTCTTCATATAATGTTTAAATGGGTTGACCTGGCCCATTAGATGGGTACGGGTGGGCCCATTTAACATTTCTTCGGTTTTGGCTTTGACTTTGACCTTTTGACTTGTTGTCAGGGTTGACTTTGACTATAACTTTTGGCCTTTTGATTTGTTGTTTTAGATTGTCCTTTTCACGCTTTTTTTCCCGTGGCTGGGTTTTTGTCGTTTTTGGCTTTGTTTTTCGTCTTTTTGTCAGATATCCGGTTTTTCTGTGACATTATAAATAAAATACATACAATACAATGTACTTTTGGTACGTTTTTGGTTTCATTTAGTTCGGTTTTAATGGAAAAATGGTATGAGTAATTAAGCACATACAAAATCCCCATACTAAATCTAGTGTCGGTCTCATGAATGCTAAAGTAAACACTTAAGGAAAACTAGACCTCAATCCTCACTCGACTAATAACCGCGAAAAGTGCAAGTGCTCGTCAAGGGGGGGAATGAAAGAGATCAATAGCTGCGAAAAGCCCCGTTTTAACATTTAAATATATATACTTTTCCTACACATATTTTTGTTTCTTTTTTTTTCTTTTTCTATTTTTTATTGATTTTTTTTTTTTTACAACATAATAATGCCGTGTTTTGGTCCGGGACCACACCCATTGTTATATTTCGACCGGCTATGGAGAGTTTTGATCTGGAGATCATCGATGAACCTTAGCTGAGGTACAAATTTTTGTTTGTATCTGGTAATAATTACCCGCTGTTTTTACACCGTATTATTATTGTCACTGATTTGATCTGAGATAGATCAATGGTTTGGCGGTTATGGTGAGGTAGGTCAGGGACCAACAGTGATCCATAACTGAGGTGTAATAAACATGTCTTGTTCGTACTAAATTAGATAAGGATATTGTGAAGGCGTTTGATGCATTAGCTTTTTAATCGATTATGTAACAAGTTCACCCTTTTTGTAAGATGCAACAAAGGATTAAGGCAGATCGCCGGCTAAGGCAACAGTTACATGAGAGAGGAGGATGTTATTGCACTTGGATGTTTCATTGATACCTACTATTTCAAGCCAATTAAAGTCCAAGATTCAAGAGATGGTTAGTATACTTTTAAAGGGAAGCTTATTGTTCATATACTTACCCTCTACATGCATCACTTGAGGGGAAGCGTTTACGAGTTACACAAGACCCCTATTAGATGATTACAAAAAGGGGAAGAAGATTCATGATGTGTAGCTTATTATTGTAATGACATGTTTTAGCATTGTTTCTTCATGCAAATTGTTTTGTAATATCAAATAGGGGAAGATTGTTGGGAATTACAGATTTGATGATTACAAAACCCACAAGTAGAAATGAAGAAAGAAGAAACAATGAGGACCTAATATGTAATAGTTAGTTAGCTTTATTAGTAAGCTAGGGTTTCTTGTAACCTCCCTCTATGATATAAAGAGGGTAGGCATCTAGGTTACATGTATCCATTTTGATAGCAGACTTCTCTAATGAGAGTCTAGACGCTTAGAAAGCGTGTTTAGTAGTTAGCTAGTTAGTTTTTTTATCATGTTTGAATAAAGAAAACCTTATTAGTAATGTTGATTGTATTCTTATTTCATATTCCGCTGTGCTTAATCAATCAATGTTATTCATACCCTAGTTGAGTCCAGATTCTTGGATTTTACAGGTTTACATCATCCATCATAGTTAGATCTCTCCAATGAGAGTCTAGACACACCAAAGAAAGCGTGTGTGCATTAGTTAGTTTATGTATTAGTTAGTTTTAGCCTCAAGGATCATTTGATCTTGAGGATATAGTGAATAAAGAAAACCTTGAAGTCATTCTTCCATGTTCTCTATTTTGCATGTATAATTGCATTCTACTTTTCCAAGAATCATACAAGTCTTTGTCCAACATTGGTGAATGATTGTCAGCACCAGAGAGTATCATGTACTCAACAAGAGTATTCCTTTGTCCAATTGGAATCATTGATTTGATATGTGCTAAGATGAAAGATCATCGTACAGTGATTGGAGGTTGTTGAGTTAAAGTGAGATTTGATTAAAGTGATTGAGTCGTTAGAATACACGGGATTTTACAATTCTTGATAAAACCGGGAAAACAATTTTTCACGGGATTTTACAAATCAAAGAACAACCGTATAGTTTTTCTAATGAAAGTATATAATTCTCCCAAGCAAAGCGTATAATTCTCCCAAGCAAAGCGTATAAATATCCTAATGGAAGAGTGTATAATTCGTCCAAATGAAGTATAATTCATCCAAATACGTATAATTCACTTGTTGAACTCGTATAATTCGTCTACACACCTTCGAATCTCAAAACACAAAAATCTTAAAAAGACTCACTTTTTGATGTTTTTACCCGATTTTTCTTGTACTTCTTACCTATCTAAGACTATTAGAACCTTAAAAACACAAGCTTTAACATTTTTGACACGAAAAATTTGAAATCAAGATTCAAGTACAAAAACCCTCTTTTTAAAAAAAAATCTTAAAAAGATCAAGATTTTGAAGTTTTATCAAGGTTTTTCTTGTACAACTAGACTATACTAAGGTAATAGAACAAGAAAGTATCAAACTTTATGCTTGGAAACCTACAAAAGATGAAAATCTTTTGATATTGTTCGAACCAAAACACGCCTAAAGAACACCTACAAAACGTACACAAGACCTACACAATCACCCTACGGCTCTTGATACCAATTGTAGAATATCTTAACACACACAAGGTATGAATTCAATGAAGAGTTTAGGGAGAGAAAGGGAGGTGGTTGGATGAACACTTAGAGAGAGAAAGAAAAGAAGAAAATGTTAGATTACTATGTGAAACAAATGAACAACCAACACCCTTTCTGTTAGGTCTTGTTTTTCTTGAATCATACATAATCAACCATGAAAGCTTGGAGAGAATAGTAGAGGATGGAAAGTATTCAAATTTCAAATGTTATAAAATGGAGGGAAAAAGGAAAAGTTTATTACAAGGCATCACCTTCTAATGATGATTAGAAGGGGTATTTATAGGAGGGGGAAGGAAGCTTCCCTTCCTTTATTTTTCTAATGTTTCACATCTAGTCCCTATTCTTTGGCAATTATGCTATTTCTTACTTTTAGCATAATATACCTTATTACAAACTACTTTATTCTAAAAAAAATAAAGACTAATAACTAAATCACATAATCGACACTTTTTATGAACCTAACAATCTCCCCCTAAGGGTCGATTATTCTGGGCGTTCTCTTCGTGGTCCAAGTGGTCTTCCATTCACATACATCTCCCATCTTCTCATCTGATTTTGATACTTCAATCTTACCTTAATCTCTACTTCAAACAAGTTCAGATACTCAACTTCTTCATTGGTGAGATCTCTTTGAATATATCCATACTTAACATCATTATTGTAACTCTTTAATCCTTCTAATACTCTGTTTAGCGTTGCATCACAAAACTTATGAATCTCTGAATGTCTCATCACCCTTTTCTCTTTCTTGCTATTCTTGTATATGATTCCATGCACGGGCTCATAGATGATGGAGAACATTTTGTGTTTTTCAACTCTTGGGAAAGATATTGTTGGTGCAATGAGATTAACTTTCTGTTGATAACTTTCAATTCCAAGTTGAAAATCATGCACTCTTTCCTATAACACTGAACTTCTGATGAATACTAATAAAGACCATAGCAACTCTGTTTCTGCGTAGTCAGGAACCTTGCCATTTATAATTAGCAAATACATGTCCTCAATATCATTCTTATTGATATTCTTGTAATTAGGCTAGGTAATCGACATAATGCACTCATTAGCTCTTCTTGCAACTATCTCTGTGATAAACTTGTGTTCATGACCCAATTCCCAGTATGTCTTGATAACTTGAATGATCTTTGAGTTCGAATAAATCACTTCCTTTGGTTTTCCAGGCTCTTTTTGTTTCCTTATGTAGAAGATCTTTGCATGAGGATTCTTCCAATGTTCAACACCATATCGAGCATAAGGATTAAATTTCTTAACACACTTATTCACCCATATGGAAGTTCGTTCTTTGATATCATCATCATTAAAGATAATTGCAAGACACTTGTGAAGTGATAATACGATCTTTTCAGGCCCTGAACTTCCTTTCTTCAGATACAAAAGGTCTTGATTTATAAGAGATAGTGGTGGAGCTTCAGGATCTCTCTGACAACTTTGAACTAGAGGTGTGGTCTTTCGTGGATGCGAAGAAACAAGGATTTCCTTTCTACTTTCCCAAACAATGTCACTTTTCAGGAAATTCTTCATCTGATCAATGTGATATTGATGCTCATCTCTTGAAGTACATCTTTGTCTCAACATCTCATCAACCATTTTCTTTAATTTTGCTTCATTAATTGTCAGTGATACTTCTTCCATAATACCTTATGACATTAGCTTTGTTGGTATTTCATCATCATCTGCAGCATAAGACTCAGTCCAAAAATCATAATCGTCTTCTTGCTCTTGATTTCCTGAAGTTGATGGACCTTGTTTATTTTCATTGACTTGGCCAGACGATGACTCTCCAGACACATATGCTTCATACTCAAAATTCTTCTACCGCTTTGCACGATTCTCCCCCTCAGGATGAGCATCGTCATGAGGATCGTCCTAATTTCTTGGGCGAATGGCAGAAGGTCTACATGTAGTTTGTGGTACCTAAAGATTCTCAAACTTCATCTGATGTGCAAGCCATATTGCTATGCCTTATTCCTGCAACTGAGGATCGTTTTTCATGGAAAGATACAGTTGATATTGTTGTTCTGGAACGGATTGTGTTTGTGATTGAACTGGATGAACATGAAGAATATGTCCAGACATATAACTTCTTACTGACGCATCAACTTGAGAAGGAATGTGATTATCAATAGCGTTCTGAATTTGTGAGGAAATTTCAGCCTGTATATTCCCATGCTCTTGTAAAATAGCTTTAGCAATCATCTATTCCATCTCTTCTTTAGTCTTTTGTCTTTCCAGAATAGGCCCTTCCGCAAAACATACCAGGAACTTGATCTCTAACCAGCTCAGGAACTTGCTTTTTAACTTGCTCCTTATCATTTTTTGTTCTTCGTGAATTTCCGCGAACGCTTAAAGCCTAAAAGTTAAGGAACAAGCTAGAGCTCAACACGCTCGATTGGGTCAAAATTTATTCTTATTCTACCCAGTAGGAAAGTCAAAATTTTGACAAAACTCTGATTTTATTTTTGAAAATTTTTTAAACTTTTTATGGGAAAACAGGGTACGTGAGAACAACAACTGCAGGCATAATCAAATCGATAGATCCCCCCCCCCCCTCATACTAGAATTAAACATTGTCCTTAATGTTTTAAGAAGGGTCTCTACGTAAATCCTAAGCCGTTTATTAAGTGTGCTTAAAGAAAAACGTTAGTTGATAAGATTTGGATATCGGATTCCCTAAATGAAGCTGAGGATGTGAAGCTCTTGTGGTCGAAGGACAAAACCGAGAGGCTTCAAAAATCCGATACATCCTGGACATACAACAACACAAACACAAAACATGGAAAAGGGAAAGAGGCGAGCCTCTCACACAACACAAAACACTTATTCATTACTATTAGACTACCATACTACTACGATAATATAGGATAAGCATGGGTTGCCACCCACGAAGCGCTTGTTTTAGGTCACTTAGCTTGACCCAATCCCCCCATACTTGAGCTTGTCAAGGGGGATAGAAATGGAGACACAGAACATCCAAAATACGGATGTCCTCTCCATAAGAGCAAGGAAAAATCTCCATCGGGCTTTCAAAAATTTTAATGACTTTGAAAGCTTTAGGGCCCCGATGAGATAATTCCGGGAGAAGAGAAGTATGAACTCTTTTAGAAGTGAGAATCCCGGGGTTGAAAACTTTTTCCTCATTTTCGGACGAAAACGAGAGTAAAGCTCCGAGCCCGGGAACTTCTTTGTGGAAAGGAAGTTCATAAAGAGAAAGAGGAGGATAATCCTCAAGAATTAAAGAAGTATTAGTGAGCTTCTTTACATTCTTTTCCGTTGTTGCACAGTTGGTGACTTCAAAGAGGTTTTCATGAATGAGTATACCCGGATTAAATACCTTGTCCTCGTTGTTGGTCGAAGACAAAGCATCAACCTCGGAAAAATCCTCATAGAAAACCGAGTCACACTCGGGAAAAGGAAGGAAATCACTTGATCTAGGGGGATCAAGTTCATCAATCAAGATTTTAGAATCTTTGATTTTCTCTTCCTTGGAGTCAAATGGATCATCATAAGTATCATCATTAACGGTCTCAAGATCAAAAAGTTCATCATCATAATCATCCCATAATGGTGGGGATGAGTAATCAAGAGCATGTTCATCGGTGAACATCTCAGAAATGGTATCAACAAGATTGTCATCAGGAGAATTTTTATCAACCGAATCTTCGAGAATAGAATCCATTTCCTTGGTAGGAACATGGTTAAGCAAATACTCAATATCTCGAAGATCGGATTCGATATCAAAGGGAAGGTCATCATTTCCCGGTGGAAATGTGATAAGAGCGAGTTCATCGGCGAACTCCTCAAGAAAATAGTCGCTAGTCTCAGAAATCGGGAGACTAGGTGAAGAAGAAGTGGTACTGCCACTTAAAGAATTATGAAAAGGAGGGAGAGGAGATGAAGGATTACTATTTCCTGGTGGAAATGAATCACTTGCGAGATAAGCTTTGAATTCTTCCCAAATTAAATCACTTTCTTCGATGGAAGTAAGTGTGGGGGAAGAAGACTTGGTCACGGGTTCCGAAATCGGAGTGGGATTGCCACTCAATGGATTATCATGATATGGAGGGAGATCTTTGGTTTTATCAAGATTTAGCAAGTTCTCAATAATGTCTCCCTCCGGATCAAAGATATCATCATTAACTTCTGGTGAAGTTAAGTTGGTATGAGAAGTGAGAGAAGGAGTGGGATTGTTACTTAGATGTTTGTTGCAAACAAATCTTTAAGAATTTCTCATGTGAAACATTATAAACATCAATTATGTTGATTGATTCTTGATGAGGTTGGGTTGAATAGCTTGAAGTGTCATGTCTCATATTCAAGATTAATCTTTCATTGCCGTCACGGAGAATCATCTCTTCTCTGTAAACGTCGATCAAAGCACGAGCGGTCCTCAAGAAAGGTCTTCCTAAGATGAGGGGGACTCGCGGATCTCTCTCATAATCAACAATGACAAAATTAGCGGGGAATGTGAACTTTCCAACCGGAATAAAGACATCTCTTGCAATTCTAACCGGAGTGCAAATCTCCCGGTAAGCAAGTTCAAGGGTCATTTGGGTGGAAATAAGCACGAGTAAACCTAACTTTTTCCAAACCGAGAGTGGCATCAAGGCTAGGGCTTTGCACTTGAGCTCACTAAAACTATACAGAATGAGAAATTTCCCAGGGTCACCTAGTTTTTCAGGTAACTTCTTAAGGATAACCGCTGAGCAATTTTCATTAAGGGGTATATTTGCTAGCTCTAAAAGTTTCTCTTTGTTGGAAAGGAGACTTTTAAATTCAATAAGTTTCTCCTTGTTGGAAAGGAGAGACTTAAGCATTTTTTGGTATTTCAGGATTAGAATCAATGCATCGGCAAGAGTGATATTGATGTGAAGTTGTTTGAACATTTGCCAAAATTTATGAATTTGGACTTCATATTTCTCTTGCCGTTTTTACTGGTTCATCCTTGATGGATAAGGGATATGAGGATGACGAGGATCCCTTTGGTAAACCACAAAGTTTCTTTGAGAAGGAGGTTTAGCTTTTTGGATGAGAGGAGGTGGGACCTTAATGGTATACTCCCCATGTTCTGGTTCAATTAAAGTCTCCTCTACACGTTCATCCTCCTCCGGATTAATGAATGGAGGAGGCATTAGAACGGTAGGTACATCAAGAACAAGTCCACTTCGAGTGGTAATGGCTTTCAATTCACCCTTCGGGTTAGCAACGTTGTTGCTAGGGAGAGATCCCGAACTTGAAGTAGAAGTGGTGTTCATTTGGAAAAAAGCTATTTGATTTGACATTGAAGCTTGAATTGAAGATTGCATTTCATTCCTTAACTCATTTTTCACATTGTTAATTTGAGCTTGCATGGCTTTTATATTAACATCATTCATTTTCTTAATTTTCTCCAACTCACTTAAAGGAACACTTTGATTTTGTTGAATTGGAGCTTGATAATTTGCATTTTGATTGAAATTGTTTCCTCGGTTATATCCTTGAGGTTGGCTAAAACGGTTTTGATTATTTTGCCCGTTTTGTTGAACAAAACCCGATGGTCTTGTTTGATTAGCCACACCTGGAGGACGATAACCGGAATTACCCTGATTGTAGTTACCCGCGGCTGCTGCAACGTATCCTTGAATATTATCCCGATATTCCGGGAAAGTGTTGCCATCGGCGGCGAGACACTGATAATAAGGATGAGCACCACCGCAAGTAACGCAAATCTCCTCAACAGCCTTTACGGAAGCTGGAGGTGGGGTTGCTTGAAATTGTTTTAGAATAGCCGTCATAGCGGTAGTCACAACACTCGTTTGCTGATTTACTGCATGAGTAAGTTTGGCTATATCAAAGAAGAAGAATTACCATCACTTGATTTCACTTGAGAAACAACCGATTTGTTTCGTGAATTGCGGACCTTGGATTTGTTTTCGATAATCGTCAACACATCTTGAGTACTTCTTTCCAAAAGATTGCCACCGGCGGCAGAATTCAAGGAATCTTGGTCGGCCGGGTTCAAGGCATTGTAGAAAGTATCAAGTTGGTGCAATTCGGTGAAACCATGATGAGGACAAGCACGAAGGAGATCTTTGTATCGATCCCATGCCTCATGAAACGATTCATCAAACCGTTGTTGAAAATTAGAAATTTCATTTCGAAGGTTTGTCGTTCTTGAGGGGGGAAAGAATTCGTTGATGAATTTGGACACAAGATCTTCCCAAGTGAGAATAGAACGAGGGGGTTCTTTTTCAAGCCAACGACGGGCTGCCCCCGCAAGAGAGAAAGGAAAAAGCATAAGCTTAATCGCCGAGTTCGGCACATCCTTGTATTTGATTGTGGAAGTTATTTTGTTAAACCAACGGATGTGGTCATGAGGATTGTCTTTCTCAAGTCCGAAGAATTGGTCCGAAGTCATCATATTAATGAGACTATGCTTGAGCTCGAAATGCTCAGCAAGAATTGGTGGAACCACGATTGCCTCCGCATAACCCTTGGTGGGTGCACGGAGCAATTCCGCCATAGTACGTTGATACCTACTACTAATTTGAAAATAAACTAATTCTAACACCCCCAAATGAGATGCACATCGTCTATTTTTATAGCCTCCAAGTGGGAGGGGCATTTTTGTCCTTTTAGGTCATCCACCACTCATATTGCAAGATCTAAGGGTATTATAGTCTTTTTGCTCTCCACCAATCGCCTTATTATTGCCTTGGCTCTCCACATGACAACCTCGGACTGACACACGCCTGGCATCCTCGAATCACGCGTTTTAGACACGTGTCATGCTCTGATTGGCCAGCTGCCGCCACCTTGTACTGCCACCTGACATTCCCTGCCACCTCGTACCTGCCACCTCGTATGAACAGTACCTAGTACCTGCCACCTCGTACCAATCATTAGTTGTGCCACGTGTCACCACCTGAGTGGTGCCACGTGGCCTGCCAGCCGTCACCGAAGCCACCACCGGTCAATAGTGGTCAACGGCGGCAGTCAACGGTGGCCAACGACGTTCAATGGCCGCTGACCACCGCCGGACCACCGGTCAACGGTGGTTGACTGCCAGTCAACCGGTGGGTCATGGTCGGGTCTGGATCGGGTCTTGGGCCGGGTCAGGTCGGGTCTTGGGCCGGGTCGTGAGGGGGATAAACCCCTCTGCAGGTTTCGAACATGGGACCTCAATGTTGGGGGCACAATGCCTTACCAACTGAGCTAAGCATAGCTCTAATAATGTGGCACAAAATTAAATATATAACCCCCTTTTTAATTTGGTCCAGGTTCATATAAGCTAATGGTTCAAAAAAGGACGAAAAAGGTTTAAATAAAAAGGTTTAAATATGAAAGGCCGGTACCGTTGGACTCGTAATTTCGTGCTCTTTCCAACGGTGTGATCGAGGAGTATTAACGACTTCGTTTGAACCTCGATAAACGTGAAAACGTCGTTGAAAGTCACCCAAAAATTACCGTTTTTGCTTTGTTTTTAATCCTTTGTACCTGTAAGACATAAAAACACAATACAAACATATTTGCAACATATTTATCCATATTTTAGTGTTTTAGTCCGTTTATTAGCATTTTTCGGGGTACAAATGATGTGTGTTTTAGCACATATCAAAATTCCCTCATACTAAGCCATTGTTGGTCTCACACGCAATATGAATAAAACACGCCCAGAAATAAATAATTAATTCCCCCTCTAACTTATGACCCCTCACATATGACCCCTCACAATCAAATAAGAACAGAAAATGTCCATTAAGAAGGTTCAAAAATCATTTATTTCGAAAGCGCCCCCGTTTTAACCACTTATTCAATAAAAACTAAGATAACAATTAAATAAAATTATTTAAAATGCTTTAAGAACGGGAGTTCGTCATCCTTGATTTTTCATAATCCCCAAACTAAGCTTAAAACGAAATCACAGTTAAATATAAGATTAGATGCTATCACTACTCATAAATGCTAATTGTGTAAGTATAGACTTAACTTTTCGTTCCCTTATTCCTAATTTCCTCTAAGGATTTTTATTTTATTTTTTGTGACAAATAAATTATGTCCTTATTTAAATAAAATAACCCGGTTTAAACCATAATTAGTTTGAAATCCTTTCCTAAAGAGACGATATGGTGAGAATAAGGTCCACATTAAGGTTCTAATTTCGCATGATTTAGGGGTTATCCTATAATTTCCTTGACCTTTTAGAAGGCTGCAACATCGGTTGTGAGCCGGCAAGATGCAGTAAACATTTATCAGTCTCCGGAGTCGAAATTGGTTTTATACTTATATAATAAATGCAACATTATTACACCTCGTGTCCTTTAGAAGGCTGCCAACATCGGTTGTGAGCCAAGCAAGATCAGCAAACATATTTTGCCTCGGTAAATGCCTCGATCTGTTAGAAGGCTGCAACATCGTTTAGAAGGCTGCAACATCGGTTGTGAGCCGGCAAGATGCAGCAAACATATTTCGACCTCGGTAATTTCCTCGACCTTTTAGAAGGCTGCAACATCGGTTGTGAGCCGGCAAGATGCAGTAAACTTTTATCAGCCCACAGTTTTATTATTATTATTACCTCCACCCTTTAAACGACTGTCACATCGGTATGCGAGCCGACCATGATCCAGAAGTCTTATTTCGGCTTCGGTTTATTACATAACATTTATTATTATTAGCCAAATTTCAAGTCCTGTGGTCTTTTAACAACTGCCACATCGGTATGCGAGCCGACCATGGTCCAGGAGTCTATTTCCCCACAACACTGACAAAACCTCGATGTGTACCTTACTTTCACCAGAAGGAATCTCTACGAAGTGATTTAAACTAAGAATCGCAAAAACCTAAAGCAACTTTATTTTATTCAACAATTATATAGCGTTTAGTAAGCTGGTGGGAGCAAAAAGCCACAATTAACCTCTATGAGCTCTAAAGATATCCAACTAATCCACGCTTAGCATCAAACTTATTTTTAACTCTATCATTTTTCGTTCTTTGCAAAATTTTAAAGTTAAGCAAACGCTTAGTCTCGAAAGCTAAGGGGAAAGCTAGAGTTTAAAACTCGATCAAGTCAAAAGCTACCAAGTTCTACGGGCCTACTTATTACTAACATTTTTATATTTTAATCATCATTTTTTTTGAAATATATATATCATAATTAAACAATAAAAATTTTAAAATTTTGGTCAAAACGGGGTTGCGTGGGAACACAAATAGGCACAGGTATGATCATATTTCGATAGAAATCCCCCCCACACTTAGAATGGAACATTGGCCTCAATGTTCAAAAATGTCGGGTTTACCCCCCACACTTAGGAATGAAAAAGGCAAATGCAAAAAATTCCAAGTGTGAAAGGGGAAACAATATATATATACATGATCAGGATTGAGGATTCCAAAATAAGCAAAAGATCGAAGACCGGATGATTGGAGGATTGAAAACAAGCACGGGTCTTCATGATCTTGAGGAATCCTGCAAGCAAAAACAATACACAAACCAAAGAAAGAAGCACGCCCCCATACTTGGGCTATAAAATCACACACTTATTTATTAAGAAAATAGAAAGAAATAAAAGACACGGGTTGCCTCCCGAGAAGCGCTTGTTTTTGTGCGAGTCTCTAGCTTGACTCTCCCCGAATTCCTTTGTCCTTGGGGCAGAAACAGAAGAATAGAAAAATCACTATCGGATTTTCATATGCCACTGGCTTAAGAGAAGAAAAATGAAAAGTGGAAATGCCGGGGTCAAAAATTGTGTCTTCATTCCCGGAAGAGAAAAGACAATAAGAAATCACCGGATAAGTGAAATAAGGAAGGAAGGTTCGGATAATGAGGTCCGAATCTATCAAAAGGGTGGGTAACACATTAGGCACATGAACACGAGGTTCTCCCATAACAACGTTGGTCAACTCACCCTGATCGGGCTCAATCTCAAAATGAAACGAATCATACTCGGGAAGAGAGTTATTAGCATGAGTAGTGGTACTGCCACTACTCGTTTCTTCCGTATGATCGCTAAAAGACTCGAATTCGGGTAAAGAATTATCCGAATAAGAGAGAGAAGTATCGGACTTCTCAAAGAAAGAGTTACTAACGAGGATAGGAAATGGAGAAGGAGACTTGAGCACACAATTAGGAGTGGAGTTATCATTTAAAGATTCGATATTAGCAATAAGACGATTGATGTTCAATAATTTCTCTCAAAGAATAACGTCTTGGATTGGTAGAATATTTTCTAAGTCAAACTCTTCCTTCTCTTGATCAACATCATTCACCTCTTCTAAGCTAACGATCTTCAAATCGGGAGGTGATGCTTCAACGTACTCGATGTCCTCAAAATTAACGTCATCACTTGAAGTATCATCATCGTTGGAATCGACGACAATCTCAGAGTGATCTTTGAAAGCTTTAAGAGGGGTAGGGTTGTCACAAAGAGGCACATCACACACACTGTCGAAAATACCCTCGGACTCACTTGGGATTAGGACAAGCTCCTCAACACTAGACTTTATTACTTCGTTTGATTCCGTTGCCGGAATAGTGTCAAGATGCTCATTCTCCATTATGAGAGAGTCAACGGGCTCCTTGGTTAGTAAAACGGGTGTGATTGCAATGGTATAGTCCTCGTCATCATCATAGCTAATGGGAATCTTCCGATATCGATCTTTAGCCGCTTGATCTTCCGCAATTCGCCTTTCTTCTTCCTTCTTTTGCATAATTTGACCGACCATATCACATATGGATGTCATTTGCTCCATAAGTTTGTTTCGAGAATTGAGAAGGTCATTTTAAACATTGAAGATTGGATGATTGACGGTATATTATGGGGGTTGAGTTTGGTCAAAGCCAAAAGAATTAGAATTATAACACG
>BQNB010111594.1:0-22319 GCA_026074375.1 Tanacetum coccineum | reverse complement strand
AAAATATAAACTCATTTAGTATAAAATTAGAAGTTTATAAATTACAAATGAGTTTAATTCCATTTCTCCCCCTTTTTGTCAAAATCAAAAAGGTTGATCGTCGAATGGTAGTAGCAAGAAAGAAATCGACGATTAAAGACTCCCCCTTGATGTAAGCTCCCCTTTGTTTGGGGTACCAAGGGATCGATCTTACGATAAGTTGTTTGCTACAAAACAAGGTTTGAAATACAAGTGTATAGCATGACAAATATCTTTCAAGTTAACACATTGCATTTAAATTAACAAAAGAGGAGTTTCATTCTACCAACAAGAAACTCATACATTAGCACATCCGACTAATACAATCATGCAAAATAAAGCTAGAACTAGTATAAGCATAGAGTAAAGTGGTGGTAGAGAATAACATGTTCAACTAGGATGATCCTACCCTTGTAAATATAGTGTATGGATTAGGGTTACGTACGATGTGGGCCACCCTCTTATCGAGTTCGGCCCTTTGGGTCCGGCCCATTCCGGACTATACGCCAACATGTCCCCTAGTCTAGTATGATATGGTTCTTGATCATGTTATGCTAGACTTATGCTATACGTCCTCACCATTCGTCCTAGTGGTTTGAGATTATTAGGATCAAACATGTAAAAGAAAATATCAACATAACATAGTTTGATCATAAAGATCAAACATGCAAAAGAAAAGATCAAGGACCGTGATAGAGATTTTGTACAAACTACAAGGACAAATGATGTAATTTACTCTATATCCTATTCATTACCAAAAACAAATCTTCAATAACTATTTTAAAAGTAGTAAATTGCAAGAATCATGTTTGTAGCCTAGACAAATTGATGAACCTTAATGTTTCGAACGTGCAAGTATAGTTCCTGTGAGAAACTTTCAGTTGTACCTTTAGTCCTTATCCAAACTATAATGACTAAATTACCCATGTTTTTTTCAACTGGACTTTAACTTTTTCCCTAGCAATAATATATCTATCTATGTTTTCAAATCTTACCAATATCATTATACAAATTAGAAATAATCAAACAAATACAATATTTGTTTCCATATCATTTACACAAAAAATTTCATTCATCACTGTAAAACCCAAATCAAATATTATTTTCAAACACATAAAAACACACACAAACAAAACCAACAAATCCTACAATACACACACACAAAAGCTTAAACAACACCATCACATGTAATCAATGTCTTTTAGTTAATTTCATAGGATACTAATGAGTTTTAATTAAAAAAAAGTAAAACGTTCATTTAAAAATTTAGTGGGAAGAAGAAGGACAATTTAGCCATTTCAGTTTGGTTAGGGACTACAAGTGCAGTCAAAAGTTTTTCACGGGGACTGTGTCTACATTTTTTAAACGTTAGGGATTAAACATGCAATTTGGTCAAACAACAAGGACGATTCTTGCAATTTACTCTTTTTATCTACATTCAAAAGTAGTTTTCCGAAGCTTATTGTTTTCTACTTTGGGATTTATTTTTTTATACCATTAGTTTGAATCGTATGGATGTGCTGAAAAACCCAATCAATTATATGTTCATGTTTTATTACAAAAATACCCCTATTTTAAATTAAATAAACAAAAAATTAATTATTTAATTTGAAAATATTGCTTATATTTTGTTATTTTATTTTCAATGTATTTTACAAATAATTATGGAGCCAATATATGAAGATTTGTAATTTCTAGTTTCTTACTAGTGGTTTAATAATATATTGCTGTTCAAAAAAAAGAAGAGATTATATGAACAATAGTGGTAAGACTAAACCCAAGAGCTTAAAGCCCAAAACTAATTAAGCAAGTGAAGCAGGGGTGAGTTTCCATATATTCGGTCTTCGGTCTCGCACGGTCTTAAGCAAAACCTATCATTATGCTTTGTTGAACCAGATCAAACTGACGACCGAACATAACATTTCGGTCCGGTCCTCGGTCCGGTGTTTTAGACCAAATCGGTTTCAATTCTCGTCGATTTTTGTCTGTGACTTAGTTTTTCTTAAGTAAATATGCTTTTTTGTTAAATGTTCATGTTTTATTATAAAAATACCTCTATTTTAAACTAAATAAATAGAAAGATTATTATTTAATTTGAAAATATTGCTTATATTTTGTTATTTTATTTTGTATGTATATTATACATATAATTATTTGGGGGTGGGCAGCCAAATATATGAAGGGATTTTGAAGATTAAAGAAAGAGATTATAATGAATCCGATAGTGGGTCAGACTTAAAACAAGAGTTTAAAGCAAAAACTATTAAGCAAGTGAAGCAGGGGTGAGCAGAAAAACCAAACTAACCGTAAATCAAAACCGAACCGAAAACAATTGAACCGAACTAATAACCGAACAGAATTTGCTAAAACCGAACCGATCTACTAATTCGGTTTTCGGGTTGGATATGGGTTTGACAATCTGAACTGAAAACCGAATTTATATAGATATATATTTATTATATATTTATATATATATATAATACCATTAAAATTTTATCATAATATAAAAAAACACTTTTTATGGTTAAAATAATTTTTTTTGCTAAACATCTATGTAGTTAATTTTTTTTAATAAATTGTGTAAATCGGGTTAATCGGGTCAACCCGAAAACCGAACCGAATTCAAATTCAGTTTTTGGTTCGGTTCGGTTTTCGGGTTGACAATTTTTTTTAACCAAACTAATCAAACAACCCGATAACCGAACCGATCAACACCCCTAAAGTGAAGAGAATTTCAGTCCAAAGATCTATTTCCAAAGCCCAAATTGAGCCGAAACATTTAGGGGTGTTTCATGGTTTGGAAACCCACCCTCCCAGCCTTTATCGGAGTTGTTCGGTTTATTCGTTCGTTTAGTTCTGTTAATTTTCTTTTTGGTAAAACCGAACCGAATGAATTAAATCGGAATTAATTGAAACTAAAACGAATTTTTGAACACCTCTAAAACATTGCTTTTTCAACGACAGGATGTTTACATATCAATCCAATCAAAAGAAAATTTTAAGTAAATGGCATACAATGACTTGAAAATAAACTTAGAATCCTATGAAATAGAGGATACAAAGACACAACTACATTAAATTGTATACACCTAGTTGGTGTTTAATGTTGAATCAACTAGATCCACTTTTCTTGGTCTGCGCCCTCTTAGAGGTTTAGGTGTTGGCCGATCATTCACATTCGGTGTGTCGTTCGAAACTGAACCAGTTGAATTAATGCTAACTCTCGGAAGGAGAACTACAATGTAACAATACCAAGTTAATACATACTAATAAAACTAACTAAAATATAATGTGTTACTTTTGTCCCGCTGATTGTGTGATTCAACTAATCCACATACCTTTGTTGCATTAACGCCAAAGGACTAAAAGGTCTTTTATTTGGAGAAGCTAGCGGTTCTGCATTAACGCCAAAGTACTGAGGTATACATACCTGAAAACATGAGATGGAGAAAAACAGGTTAATTGCAGTAGAAGAAACATTGAATTACTCACTTAACATATTCAGAAGATTATCCAGGCTAATTAGTTATCATACTAAATTATAAGAATGTGAAATCAATTAGATGCATGTACCAAGCCATGGTTTGGAAAATCAGGATCTGCCTCTGCCATAAGATCAATAGAATCCATCACCGCCATTGCTAATTTATTTACTTTTTCAGCAACTTCATCGTCATTACTACTTGGAGAAATCACCATCACAAATATAAAAGTTATTAGTATTGTTTTTGAAACAACAAAAGGAACCGTTCTTAAATAAACCAACTCTGATAAGAACCTATAAGTTTTCCACAAAGAGATTCCATGTTTGGGTACCAAGCTTTCACAATAGTTTCCAAGTCACTACTACTTGGAGAAGGCACCATCACTTTCCTCCATTGTTCACCAAGAGATGTCCTAGCTACATATCAAAGAATGATAAATTTACACAAAAAGTTCATTAATTTGACACTAAAGAAAAAGAGGAGATAAAAAGATGTTGATAGTATTTCCTATAAACAAGTGATTACAGACCTGTTGTCACGTTGGATGCATCTAAATGGGGATGATTTATTATGTTGAATCATTATATGCATGTAAGTATGGTTTTTTAATACATATAATACGAATCATAAATTGGGGATGATTTTGTGTTTTATACAGTTTGTTGTTTAATTAGTTTTGAAGCAATTAGTTTTGAAGCAATTAGTTACGGCTGATTGGAATGATTTTCAGATTTAACACAATCTTGACCCTTTTTTTTGTTAATCTTTAAGCTTAACCAATTTGACTCAAAAGAGATGCAACATATTCAATTTAGTCATGTTTATTGTTCGTTTCAGATGTGTTATTTGTACAGAGTTCTTATGGTAATTTAAAACGAGTAGTCTCATGTTTTTATGCATTCTTAATGTTTACCGAGATCTAATCTTTTGCATATTGTTTCAAGCACCTTTCTCTAGCTATATGGAGTGTTGTTTGGACAAAAAAACTCTTTTATGGGTTGTCTGGGCATAACCTATTTCCGGTGTCCAATTGGTAAAGCTATTGGTCAAATAGGATAAGTAAAAAGTATATAATGGGTCAATTTGGTTTGAACTATTTCTTTCATGGGTCAACGGTTATATTTTAACCCATTCTTCTTCACCATACTAATGTTTACCATGGTATGTGCAGTTTGATTAGTTCAAATCATGTTAGCAACAATCTTCTGTGAGATGTATATTTTAGAGTCCATGATTTATATTGAACAAGTGTATGAAAGTGAATAATTGGAATCGTGGGAGATGCGTTTGAAGTGACAAAAATGTAACTAAATTATCTATGGATTGGATGCTAAAACAAACACTAGAAACACACCAAAACATGTTAAAGCATTAATTCAGTGATATTTGAGTGGAAGGTTTTGATCAGGTTATATTTGTAGGTGGTTGAAAAAAGCGAAGAGACATAAGCCATTTGGAGAATTGAAGCACTACACAATATTCGTAGGAAGCACACTCTTTTTTCGTTATGTTTCATGGTTTTATAAGAGTGATACTTGATGAAGAACCTGGTGGAGGGATAATTCTTAGTAATTTGTATACCTTTATCATGAATTATCTTAGTGGTAAGCCCTTTTTTGAATCATGTTTAACATGAATAATATAGAATTAGTATTAAGATATATGAGTTTCAGTCACTTTTGCATGATTCTGTTTATGTTAAGTATCCTGCAGTTTAGTTGCTCAACAAATCTAAGGTTAGCTGTGTTTCTTGGAACAACTATCTCAAGAATTACTTAGCATGGCGCAGTTCAGGTTTGTGTTTTAGTACACTTTATTTTCTGTTTTGTGATCAATAGTTTATAAGGTACTGCTTATGTGTTTCTTGCTCAACTTTGAAAGAAAAGTGGGTGCAATTGGATGTTTATATCGTCAATGGGCATTAGCAACTAAAATCTCTTCTCTTTTTCAGCTGGTATTGTTCTCGAGGAGAAAAATTGGCCACCATTCTTCCCCATTATTCATCATGATATTGCAAATGAGATCCCCATCCATTTACAGAAACTGCAACATTTACATATCATGCATTTAGATATTTGAAACATATCCCCCTATATAATAATCATCTTTCTTTCACGAGCAGGGTTGGTCCTCTGTCTTCTTCTGTGGAATATCATAGCCACAACAACAGCTTGGATTAAAGGAGAAGGTTTGTGCAGATCAGAATTTTGCTATAACCTTTTTATGCTATTAACCTCTGCCATATTTCTTACCTTTGGAACCGTTATCTGGAAATTATATTAAAATGAGTTTTCATCTGGCAGACCCAAAGATCTGGTTTTATGCTCTTATCTACTTCATAGCAGGAGTTCAGATGGCCTATGTGTTGTGGTACCGACCTTTCTACCATGCATTCAGGTAAATCCTTGGTCTCTTCAAATCAATCTTTGCATATGGAGGGTGTACAAGTAGCTTTCAGTTCATCTAGTTCATGTAACATTTATATGTGGGTACCACATATATAGAGCAGTGGCGGTGTACGGTTTACTTGGTGTGGAAAGAAACTAAAATGAGACCATAAAAACTGAAATAAAGTTCTAATTATCATTGGTTTTTAAGAACTAAAGTAGAATCTATAACTCTATAAGATGGGGATCTGAAAAATTGGTATTAACGATTTGAATCTTACTCGTTATCTTTTATTGTAAATTGAATTGCAAGAGTGCTAGTGCATTTAAGTTCAGTTGGTTCTTCTTGTTTTACTTGTAAGTTATTCATTGAATCATCATAATATCTAGTTTTCGCTATTACATTCTCATGAATGACATGCCATTCTTTATGGTGCCTATAGGTTCATATAGGCTTTGTCATCTTTGCTGCTGTAGCCCCTCATGTTGTCTTCAAGGGCAAATCTCTTGCGTGAGTTCCACATCCCACTTCTACTTTTTGTCATTCCTTGGTTTATTAAATCTTCAAATTGACAGATAGAATGGTTCTCACATATCTTAATCTAATCAAGTCTTAGTCATTTTTGGTTCAGCTTGATTCGGTTTGATGGCTTTAGATTATTTGTTGATAAGTAAAATTATGTTATATGTGTAAATCCCAGAGCTCTAAAATAAATTGACAGTCCTCTTTTTACGTTATAAAGAAACAGGCTCTCTTTGTCTTGCGTCATACTTAAGAGTTATTGACAATTGATTTTAGCTCATTGACATGACATACTTCATGTTTTTTAATGGTTAAAAAAGCTTATGACAACTTTCTTATGCTTTAACTTGCTTATATCAGTTCATAATGCTTGTCTATTTTAAGCACATTAACATGGCATACATCTACATCCTGTTGGACCGCTGTAATGTCTGTGATACCAAAAGGAGAAGAAAAAAGGCCTGTTACATGAAGCCCATACCCGAAGCCTAGATTAGGTTAAATAGAGAAACGGTTTATAAAAGAAACAGACGTGTTGGTTTCTACAAACCATCACAACGCCTCACTAAAAGTCATACCGTTTCATCATGTATAAATAGGCCTCCATATAACGATTGTATGTAACCCACTTTATTCTTATTAATAAAATTCTGCAGAAGGGTTCACCCAATCTTTCCTTGTTTTTATTTTTATGCATGATACTATGATACTCTTGATGTTGTTTGGTCCATAATCGATCCTGGAAGCATGGAACCTGTGAGTTCCGAACATTGGTATCAGAGCGAAAGGGATCAAGCAACACAACAATTCATGTTCATCCATCATTCAAAGAATCAAAACCCGCGTTTTAAAAAAAAAGACGCGAACATGGATGCCAATTGAAGAAGATGTCGAATTGAAGAGAAAGAGAACGCCTCAGAAGAGGAAGAAAAGAAGGAAAAGAAGATCATGCTTTTTTGAAAAAAAAAGAAGATTAAGGCAGACTCAAAGAATTTGGTATGCATTTTTTTGCCAGAAAATTTAGAGCGCTTCCAAGAGATCCTAGGATTAATGAGATCCGATGGAATAGAGATCCAAAGATGCTACCTTGACTATTTGGAAGCCCTTGTCTCGTATTATAAGGCAGCAAGATCATCGAGGAATCCCACTGGAGGATACGAAGGCATTAGGCGCTTCGAAGATTACCACGGAGATGGTAACATGGATGGATCGTTGGCTGCAAAAGAGAAAGGAAGAGTCGAGCATTTTGGAATTACCCTCAAGGAGGAAGAGGAAGGCAAGCACAAACTAATGCATACATCATACTGCCAATGAAGATTGAAACTTCAGAAAGAAAGAAGCAGACAGAAGGCAAGAAAGATTCATGGTCTTAGCAAGAGGATCGAGCTCTGTGTGGTTTAATTGGCAAGATATCCCAAACATTCAAGCAAAGCATCTGCAACAAAGATTCTGAAGAAAGTGAAAGCAGGAACGAGGAAGATTTTGCTCAGACCATTTAGGGGAAATTGTTGGACCGCTGTTGTATGTATGTGGATTACCAAAAGGAGAAAGAAAAAAGGCCAGTTACATGAAGCCCATACCCGAGCCTAGATTAGGTTAAATTAGAGAAAACTGTTTTTATAAAGAAAACTGACGTGTTGGTTTCTACAAACATTCACAAGTCGCCTCACAAAAAAGTCATACCGTTTCATCATGTATAAATAGGCCGCCATATAACGATTGTATGTAACCCAACTTTTCTTATTAATAAAAATTTGCAGAAGGTTCACACAAATCTGTTCCTTGTTTTTATTTATTTATGCTTGATACTTTGATCTGATCCCTATGTTGTATTCTAGATGATGTTGTTGGTTATTTACGATCTCGAGCACGAGTATCGGCACCTCTCGTACACATTTTTTTATTTTTTTTTTCCTGCCGCACTTATGATGATAGCTACTTTTCATTAAGTTGATGGTGCTTGTCTGTTTTTATCGGTGGATCTAACACATCGTTTTTGGTGGCTATACAGGTGGTGCATTGATGTCGAATTAGTTAAATTTGAGCAGATTCTTTTAAATCCCTATAGTAGAGATTTCGGTAACCAGGGGAAATTCCAGGATCTAACAAGTATCATGAACAGTGTGTAGGAAGATATAGATCTGGTATCTGGACACTCGAGAATCAACAGTGTACGTTTTGCTTCCATTTATGTGTTTTTGCAAGAGTAGTCATATTGTCGGCAAACTCAGTGTATTAGCGCTAGTCTGTTGTAAACTTGTAATGTCAGTGGATCTTCATTATTTGAATCAATTCTATGTTCATTTCGGAAAAGAAGAGCAAGAGGTTCATTCATGGTTGAATTTATCTCATAAAAGTTTTTTTTTTTGTTTTTTTATTCACATAGAGCCATGTTTTAAGTTGAAAACAGGGCTTTATAACAACGAATAAAGCCCATTTTTCAAACCAGGCTCTATTTGCATTTCGAATAGAGTCCCCTCCCCTTTGAGCCCATATGAAAAACCGGGCTCTATGATCATTTTCAACAGGGCTCTATGCCCTTTTTGTAGTAGTGTGAGCTAGATACTGTAGAAAAAAGCCGAAAGCCTTCATTAACGATAATTGCCTGAAAGCAGTAGAAACTACGTGAATGTGTATCCATGAACAAGTCATTTGCATAAAACTTCGAGAATATAACCCGGCACGTTTGACATAACATACATAATGCAAAAACTTAAAGATCACAACATAAAATATATTAACTTTTTCATCATACCTAAACAGCAGAGATAAAATTAATAAGACCTGAGAAATGCTCTTCGACACGTGGGGCATAACAATGTTGATGTGTCTCACCTTGTGTATTGCGGAGAATGCTATCATCATGGGAAAATGCTCTCTTAAAAAAGCAAAAAATAACATTTTGGAGAGCCATCATTGAATCATACTCATCACTTCCCTTTGCATATATCTCGGTCTTTCCGATTAGTGCTAATATGAAACATTTCTGGGGCTGCAATTGGAAGCCTTATCATTTGATAAGTTTCTTAATCGTAGAAGCAATTTCTTTTTGGGAGGGTAATCATACCCTGAAGTGTCCATGTGAACGCATTTGTAGTTGATCTGCATTACCTTGTACTGGTGCTGTAGAATGGTTGTCATCATCTAACACCTCAAAAAAAAAAAAAAACCTTCACATGACAACAGATAGTAAAAAAATCCATAGTGGAGGGATAAGAGGAGAGCAAATGAAAAAACATACACGTACTTCATGTGCACTCATTTGTTTCTTTATGTGGAGCTCTTGGTTGGCCCAGTGCCAATGTGGAAGCGGCATTTGTAGTTGGTGCATTTACCTTTTTACCGTCGATGTTGTAGAATGGTTGTCAATCATTCTGACACTCAAAAATCCTTCACAAGACAAACAGATAAGTAAAAAAAACATGGATAAGAGAGCAAATGAACAAAACAATACACGTACTTCAGGTGCTCCTCATATGAACAGGTTTACCTTTGAGGAGGGCTTGCTGGGGGGTGGGTTGGGGGGGGGGACAGTGCCAATGTGGAAGGGGCGGCATTTTGTGTTGTTGGTGCATTACCATTTACCGTTGGTGCTATAAAATGGTTGTCATCATCTGACACGTCAAAATCCTTCACAAGACAAACAGATAAGTAAAAATAAACATGGATAAGAGAGCAAATGAACAAAACAATACACGTACTTCAGGTGCACTCATCTAAAAAGCAGGTTTCTTCTGAGGAGGCTCTGCTGGCAGTGCCAATGTGGAAGGGGCATTTGTTGTTGGTGCTGTAGAATTCCCATTCATAGAGCTTAGCACAATAAGAGGAACTGCAAATCGTTGAGGACCATTCTCTTCAATACGATGTTGACCCTCTGTTTTTTGATTGTTTTGAGAGCTTAGCAGAAACTTTGATGATTCGACTTTGTCTTGGCTTCTAAGTGCCAGGTTAGATGTCAGTTTAGTAGCCGACTTCTCAGTTGTTCGAGCAAGCCTGGATGATGAAGGTTTTTCCCTTGGGATCGTTCTTTCAAGGTGATCTCCCCATTTTCCACTATTGCCTTGGAGGCTTTCTGCTCAGGTTCACTACTTAAAAGCAATCTCTAAACACTCGAATCAAATTCACTTTTATGCTTTGATAGAGAACTTCCTTCAGAACAACGCTCAGCTTTCTGCCGAATTCTACGCATCGGACCACCATATCCAAGATCATCTTGTACAGAGCTCCTACGCTTACCGGCCTGAATCAAATTTTAAAATTAACAAGATTTCATAGATTACACAAAAATATGTAATAAAAACAAAACAAAAATCATAGAACAAAGAGATACCATCTTGCTTCATTTGACCCTTCAAGTTCCCAAGATATAAGTGACGGCGTTGGCTGAAATCCAGCAAAACATGTTATGAGTCTACTTCACCCAAACTAATATATTGAAGCAAGATTGAAGGATAACGTTAACAAACCTTTTTGCTTAAAGTTGAAGGCCCTCTATAATAAGGTGAGCGTGACATTCTGTACATTGCTGTTCTTCCGCGAGATCTAGCCCTTGCAAGCTCAACAGGTGAGGCAACATCCTCTTGGAAGGCCTAAGAAGTCATTTACAAGTATGAGTACAAATTTTTTTGGACAAAGGGTTTGTACCCGGTGAATAGTAGTACAATTCATAAACCTTTTTTTATGAAGTCATAAATAAACATACGAGTATACACACGCAATACAAGAATAAAACTCACTCTTGGAATTGATATAACAACATGCAAGTTCTCCCTCTCCTCTGCATGCTTGTTCAAAGGGCCACTTTTCGACTCTTTAAGCCTCAGCACAAGAGAATTCTTGGAAATATTCGCTTTATCCCCTTCATCAATTTCATATCTGTAAGTCGTCAAATGCTCAATTTCATATCTGTAAGTGGTAAATAATATCAGTACGAGAACACTTGTTAACGACAAAATGATAAAGTATGAAAATTTGTTAATTGGTTATAAGGCGAGAAAGCAAGGGGTAGTCAGGGTATCCAAAAACAGTAACACTTGTAACAACACTGATCACATCAATATATAACAACCTGGTAAAAGTCTTTTTTTTCAGCATAGTCTCAATATCTGATATCTCACTAGCAGAAGAAATGTAACGTAAATTCCTTTGTTCTTCATTAGTCCCTGGTCATGAGAAAAACTTTTGTCAGGGACATACAAATCATAAATATAGAAGTCATAGCATGACAAAACATGCACTATATGTAAGTCAAATTAAATTAAAAAAAACAAATCATCAACCTGTAACAGGAGCCTCTGTTACAGCAGGATTGCGTCTCCAAAAAGCGCATGTAACAGCGTAAATGAGCCTCGAAAAAAAGCTAGATTTAGAGGTATTCTTAGGGTTAGGGTTTGTAATTGGTTGATCATACGGTGTCGTTTTCCTCAAAACCTTCTTCCTCAACTTTCCACCGGCCCCACCGTTGTATCCGTCGTTCGCAGACGTCATCGGAAAAGAAGTTAGTTATGCGAAGATGGTGTGTTTCTTAGTTTATTATGCTTCTAGGTGTTTATGTTTCTGTGTTTTTTTTCATGCAATTGTGATCCCTATTTATAGGAGATTTACTCAAACCCTTGTCAATGAAAATTATGAGAGATTAATGGGCCATTAATCTCATTCATAATTAACATCCATAATGAATAAGTGGTTATATGACCAAATTAAATATGATCATTTAATGCATTCAAACCTGCCACTTGAAAATGTCAAATTTGTTACGGCCTTCAATGTTTTCTTAAAATAGATTTTTAACTTTTCAAGTTTCAAGGTTTCAACTTTTCAGGATTAGTTAGTTTTTCCTTTATAAGGAGTATAGATAAAAAAAAATATTGATGTGTTTTTTATTTGGAATTCAAATCTTAACAAAATAATTAAAAGATTGATGTGTTTTATTTATAATTCAAATCTTCTATAAATATTTTCCAAATTTATCTCAAAAGAGATTTTTTTTAAAGCATTACATATTATAGGAGATTTACTTAAACCCTTGTCAATGAAAATTATGAGAGATTAATGGGCCATTAATCTCTTTCATAATTAGCCTCCATGATGAATTAGTGGTTATATGACCAAATTAAATATGGTCATTTAATGCATTCAAACCTGCCACTTGAAAATGTCAAATTTGTTACAGCCTTCAATGTTTTCTTAAAATAGATTTTTAACTTTTCAAGTTTTAAGGTTTCAACTTTTCAGGATTAGTTGGTTTTTCCTTTATAAGGAGTATAGATAAAAAAAATATTGATGTGTTTTTTATTTGGAATTCAAATCTTAGCCACATAATTACAAGATTGATGTGTTTTATTTATAATTCAAATCTTCTATAAATATTTTCCAAATTTATCTCAAAAGAGGTTTTTTTTAAAGCATTACATATTTGATTTTAATTATCAATCACAACTTGTGGAGTGATCCACTGGTTTGTGATGGTAGAACCTAGGGTTCGAATCTTGCAATGGACTAAATCTTTAAAAAAATCTGGAATTTCAAAAAAATGTAATGACATGGCTTTATGGGATGATTAGTGGCATTATGATTTGGCATATTATGCAAAAAAAAAAGATGACATGGCTTGCATGATGACATGGATTTATGACATGGCTTTATGGGATACCATGTGGAATTAATGTGTCACATGCCTCCTCTTATATATAAAGTAGATATATATATTTATTAGAACGATAATTTTTAACTATCTAGCAAAATTTATACTATAAATTATCTCACATGTCCTAAGCAGGACTTGAACCCGCAATCATTTGGTTAGGTTTGAGAGTTTCTAACATAACATGGGTTACCATTGAAACACAAACCCTTGAACCTTTCGGTGACAACTTAGCTTACTCAAAGCACTAATCGAATATGTTTTTTAAGGCACTTTATTAAAACCAACAAAACAAAACAAACCAACAACAAAGAAGAAACCCTCTGGGAAATGCCCCAAGAGGCAACCAACAGCAGACAACCAAAGCTATACAAACACCCTCCTAAAAGACAAAACCAAACACAAACACTAATACCCCTCACAAGCTACAAACGCATGAGATATGAGAATGCAAGTAATAAAACTAAGAAACAAGGTTGCCCCACACCACAAGATAAACGAGACAAGCCTATCGCCAAGGAGGAAAGCTAATTAGGAGCAGCAACATCACACATCACCTGGTGTTTCCCACATAGAGCTGGTCTCACAACCCGTTTTTCCCATGGAAACTTATGCTTTTTGGATCTTCTATTAATCCAATCGAACATCTTAATTTGTATGTCCTGGAAGACTCCCCCTCTCGTTCTTCGCTTTGAAAACTCTCAAATTCCTACTTTTCCATATATAATATGCAGCAACTAACACCACAACTTCCCAAAGAACTCTTGCCTCTTTTTCCATTCCGACGCCCCCTCTATGACATATCATATCATTTAGCGTAAAGGCATCCACTGGGCAGACTCCCCACCACGCAAAAATCCTATCCCACACACTCAAGGCTTTTTCACAAAACACAAGGCAATGATCTACTGATTCCACTACATTATCACAACTTGGACATAAAATAGAGTCAAGATCGATACTTTTTTTGCCAAGCTCCACCCGCACCGGGAGCCTTCCAAGCACCGCCTTCCAAACGAACACATTAACTAATCGAATATCTTTTGTAACTTTTACCAATATATTTATGAACTTCCAGATGTTTTATGATAAAAAGTAATGACAGAAAAAGGAAAAAAGACAGAAGAAGACATTAAGGGCCCTTTTGTTTTGGGTGTATAGTGATAGTGCAACCCATTTCTTATCCTACTATGTCTTAATAAGAGTTCTGATGTATGTCTCTATAATAGTCCTGCTATACATAAAACTTTAAGCAATCATTTACGCATTATGTATCATGCATGAAATAGTGAGACACGTATGCACAACCATCTAATGCATCTCTATTAACAACAATATCTTCATCCCTAATATTCGAATATTTACTCATGGGAATAAAATATAGTGGGTTCCACTAACAGATATGATGATTAAATATATCTTTTAATACATTGCATCTTATCCATTTTCATCCTATAATAGGAACTATTCTTAAGTGATTTTGAGACAACGTTCCTCGCATCTCTATCTATTGCTCTAATATATTTCTTTCTCTAATAGCTTATACTATCTCTATCATTCTCATGATATAAAACACCTAAGAGCACTGGGTACAGTGGTGCCATGGCTTAAGCCATAGCACCAAAAAGTGCTGCCACGTCAGCAAAAGTACTATGGCACCAGAATTGCTATGACACCACATTCAGGTGCCTCCCTCGTTGGCTCAAGCCATAACCATGTTTTTTTTAACTTCCAATTAAAAAAAACATTACAATTAAAAATAAAAATGCATACTGTGAAAACAAATAAATAATAGAGCACCAATTTGTAAACTAATAAATAATAGAGCACCAGTATATTAAAAAATATATATATATATATATAAAGCACCAATTTGGTCATCTCCTTCGCAGCTTCATCCTCTACTTGGCAGCTTCAACCTGCCGCTAGTCACGTCCTTGTTTAAGAAACCGATCAAAGATTACAAGATGTCGAATGGACTTAAAGTGCCATCTAATCTAAAATCTTATTGTAGGAAACTAGAAGGGGGGTGAATAGTTTAGCGCTTAATTGGTAGTTTTAAAACTTTGCTTAGAAAATTGTTTGATTCGAGTTGTATGTCAATCAATCAACAATATGAATCACAACTAAAATATCTAATGTAATGAACTAAGTAAACAATAACAATATAGAGATAGATAAAGAAACGATCAAAACAAGACACCAAGATTTATAGTGGTTCGGCAACGAAGCACCTCTTCGTTCCTACTCCACTCCCTGAGTACTCCACTCGAGATTTCACTATGTCAACAAGCTCCCTTTAGGCGAAGAAAACCATTTACACGTCGCTTACTTTCTTTTCCGACACTAAGCTAAATGTCGAGTTCTAATCTTAGCTAGAACCAATCTAAGACTTCACTAAATCTTTGTTAGACTCACAAGATATATACCCTTGGATTGACACACAATCCAAATCACACCAATAAACAATATACAATGTTGGATCTACACACAATCCAATTTACACAACAACACAAAGTAAATGTAATGAAGATATATGATCTTGAGAAGGAAGAGAGAGATCACTTGATAACAATTCGTATGTAGAAGAACACGATTGTTCTTCTCTTGCACTTGATTAGAAGAAGAAGGGAGGAAGAAAGAATTAATCACTTGAAACAAGATCAAGGTATGTTAGTGATCAAGATATGTGTTTTAGAAAGAAAAAAAGAGAAAAGTAGATCTGAGAAAATTCGTGGCAAGATGTTTAGTTTTTCAGATGGGGTGGCCCAGTATTTATAGAAGACAAAAAAAGCCGTTATGCTGGCGGCGGCCCCTAATATATAAGGGGGCCGCCGTAGACTACGCTCCTCTTTTTGTCTTTTTGTAGAGAAGCTGTTATCTGTTTTAGAACCTTTCATTTTGGGGAAAAAATCTGATTTCAAATTTATTGTTTTAATATTAAATTTCTTTTATAAATAAATATTTTGTTTTTATATTTTTATAAAAACATTTTTGTAGAATTGTAAGGTTTAAGAAAAATATTTTCTTGATCACTAATCATGTTTAATGATTTGTTTATCCATACCTTAAGTAATTAATTTTAGAAATAGAATTTTATGATTAGTAATTTATAAACGTTTATTTTTATCGTAAACGTTTTTACATTTTGTTATTATCAAAAACATCGAGAGATCGAAAAATATAAATAACGTTTTTAGACATTATTTGTATTAACAATCTCTCCCTTTTTGATGATGACAAAATATAAACTCATTTAGTATTAAACTAGAAGTTTATAAATTACTAATAAGTTTAATTCCATTTCTCCCCCTTTTTGTCGAATTCAAAAAGTTGTATAGCTCGAAAACATAAAATTGGGTTAGATGCATAAAAGAAATCGAAGATTAAAGACTCCCTTGATGAAAGCTACCCCTTGTTTGGGGCACCAAAAGGTTCGATCTTTTCGTCTAAGTTGTTTGCTTCCAAAAAATTAAGGTTAGTAAATACAAGTTGCATAGCATGACAAATATATTTCAAGTTAACACATTGCATTTAAATTAACAAAAGAGGAGTTTCATTCCACCAACAAGAAACTCATACATTAGCACATCCGACTAATACAATCATGCAAAATAAAGCTAGAACTAGTATAAGCATATAGTAAAGAGGTGGTAGAGAATAACATGTTCAACTAGGATGATCCTACCCTTGTATATATAGTGTATGGATTAGGGTTACGTAGGATGTGGGCCACCCTCTTATCGAGTTCGGCCCATTGGGTCCGGCCCATTCCGGGATATAAGACATAATTTTCCACCTAGTTAGTATTATTGATATGGTTTTGATATGTTATGACTTAACTTTGCTGTACGTTCTCACCATTCGATCCCAGTGGTTTGAGTTTATAAGGATTCAAAACATGTAAAAAGAACTATCAACGTAACATAGTATGATCATAAAGATCAATCATGCAAAAGAAAGATCAAGGACCGTGATTGAGATTTTGTACCAAACCTACAAGGGACGAGCGATGTATTGTACTCTTATTTCTTATTTTCATTACCAAAAACAAATCTTTATTAAAACTTTTTTAATTTGAGTTAATGTTAAGAATCATGTTTGTTTGCCTAGACAAAAATTGTTAGCTTTGAAAATTAATGTTCGATCGTGCTAGTATAGTTCCTATGAGAAACTTTCAGTTGTTAATTGTAGTATTTATCCATACTATAATGACTAAATTTACCATGTTTTTTTCAAACTAGACTTAACTTTTTCACTTAGCAATAGTAATCTATTATGTTTTCAAATTTTAACCATATCATTTTACAAATTAGAAATATTCAAACAAATACAATCTTTGTTTCCATATCATTTACACAAAAAATTTCATTCATCACTGTAAAACCCAAATCAAATATTATTTTCAAAACTAAAAAAACACCACAAACAAAACCAACAAATCCTACAATACTCACACACGAAAGATTTTAAAACAACACCATCACATGTAATCAATGTCTTTTAGTTAATTTCATAGGATACTAATGAGTTTTAATTAAAAAAAGTAAAACGTTCATTTAAAAATTTTGTGGGATGAAGAAGGACAATTTAGCCATTTCAGTTTGGTTAGAGACTACAAGTGCAGTCAAAAGTTCTTCACGGGGACTGTGTCTGCTTTTTTTAAATGTTAGGGATTAAACATGCAATTTGGTCAAACAACAAGGACGATTCTTGCAATTTACTCTTTTTATCTACATTCAAAAGTAGTTTTCCGAAGCTTATTGTTTTCTACTTTTAATAGTGAGAAACATAGATGGTGAGTATGAGTTTTGCACTTGAGCTAAAGCCATTACTTAAATGACTTGAAGATCCTCAAATTATTAACTAAATAAAGCTTCTAGTTTAATGATAAAGACTATTCCGGAAAACTTTTTAGGAAAAAGGAAAAGAAAGTCTTTTGTCTACATCTTATTAGAGATGCCCTTATATATTACAAGAAATAGATCCGATTTTCTAAATTCATGTTTTTGGGTAAAGTTATTTATTCTTGTTACCATATTGTATAATTATCAATAATCCATTTTTTTAAGGATGGGCATAATAGACACGGGACCGGACTAGACGTATTTTAGTCCGGTTCTCGGTCAATCATTTTCCATATATTCGGTCTTCGGTCTCGCACGGTCTTAAGCAAAACCTATCATTATGCTTCGTTGAACCGGATCGAACTGACGACCGAACATAACATTTCGGTCCGGTCCTCGGTCCGGTGTTTTAGACCAAATCGGTTTTCGATCTCGTCCGATTTTTAGACTGTGACTTAGTTTCTCTTAAGTAAATATGCATTTTGTTACATGTTCATGTTTTATTATAAAAATACCCCTATTTTAAATTAAATAAACAGAAAAATTATTATTTAATTTGAAAATATTGCTTATATTTTGTTATTTTATTTTGTATGTATTTTACAAATAATTATGGAGCCAATATATGAAAATTTTTGAAGATTAAGAAGTAATTATATGAACAATAGTGGTAAGACTAAACCAAGAAGCTTAAAGCCCAAAATACTATTAATGCCAAGCGAAGCAGAGTGAGCAGAAAAACAGAACTAACCGTTAAATCAAAAACCGACGAAAAATAATTGAACCAGAACTAATAAATCGTACAGAATTTTGCCTAAAACCGCAACCGAAGCCTATATACAAATTCGGTTTTCGGGTGGTTTTGGTTTGTCATCTGAACTGAAAAACCGTTTTTTTTAGATAGTTATATTTTTAATATATATATATATATATATAAAAACCATTAAAATTTTATCATAATATAAAAAACACTTTTTATGCTTAAAATAATTTTTTTTGCTAAATATCTATGTAATTAATTTTTTTTAATAAATTGTGTAAATCGGGTTATTCGGGTCAACCCGAAAACCGAACCGAATTCAAATTCAGTTTTTGGTTCAAAGATCTATTTCCGAACCGATCAACACCCCTAAATTGAAGAGAATTTCAGTCCAAAGATCTATTTCCAAGCCTAATTGTGCGAAACATTTAAGGGTGTTCATCCGTTTGGTTATCGAGTTTTCGGTTTATTCTTTCGTTTAGTTGGGTTAATTTTCTTTTTGGTAAAACCAAACCGAATCGAATTCAAATTAGATTTAACTGAAACCGAAAACCAAATTTGTGAACACCACTAAAACATTTGCTTTTTCAACGACTGGCTGTTTACATATCAACCCATTCAAAAAGAAAATTTAAGTAAATGCATACAATGACTTCAAAATAACATATGAATCACTATGAAATAAAGGATACAAAGACACAACTACTTTAAATTGCTATACACTAGTTGGTGTTAATGTTGAATCAACTACGATCCAACTTTTCTTGGTCTGCGCCCTCTTAGAGGTTCAGTTGCCGGCCGATCATTCACATTCGGTGTGTCGTTCGAAACTGAACCAGTTGAATTAATGCTAACTCTCGGAAGGAGAAATACAATGTAATAATTCCAAGTTAATACATACTAATAAAACTAACCAAAATATAATGTGTTACTTTTGTCCCGCTGATTGTGCGATTCAACTAATCCACATACCTTTGTTGCATTAACGCCGAAGGACTAAAAGGTCTTTTATTTGGAGAAGCTAGCGGTTCTGCATTAACGCCAAAGTACTGAGGTATACATACCTGAAAACATGAGATGGGAAAAACGGGTTAATTGCAGTAGAAGAACCATTGAATTACTCACTTAACATATTCAGAAGATTATCCAGGCTAATCAGTTATCATACTAAATTATAAGAATGTGAAATCAATTAGATACATGTACCAAGCCATGGTTTGGAAAATCAGGATCGGCCTCCGCCATAAGATCAATAGAATCCATCACCGCCATTGCTAATTTATTTACTTTTTTAGCAACTTCATCGTCATTACTACTTGGAGAAGGCACCATCACAAATATACAAGTTATTAGTATTGTTTTTGCAACAAAAAAAGGAACCGTTCTTAAATAAATCAACTCTGATAAGAACCTATAAGTTGTCCACAATGAGATTCAATGTTCGGGTACCAAGCTTTCACAATAGTTTCCAAGTCACTACTACTTGGAGAAGGCACCATCACTTTCCTCCATTGTTCACCAAGAGATGTCAGCTAGCTACATATCAAAGAATGATAAATTTACACAAAAAGTTCATTAATTTGACACTAAAGAAAAAGAGGAGAAAAAAAGATGTTAACGGTAATTGCCTGAAAGCAGTAGAAACTACGTGAATGTGTATCCATGAACAAGTCATTTGCATAAACATCGAGAATAAACCCGGCACATTTGACAAACAACAGAATCCAAAAACTTAAAGATCACAACATAAAACTATCAACTTTTTCATAACTAAACAGCAGAGATAAAATATAATAAGACTTGAGAAATGCTCTTCGACACGTGGGGCATAACAATGTTGATGTGTCTCACCTTGAGTATGCGGACGATGCTCTCATCATGGGAAAATGGTCTCTTAAAAAATCAAAAAAACATTTGGAAGCCTATCATTGATATACCTCATCCACTCCCTTGCATATACTCAGTCTTCTATTGGGCTAATTTGGAACATAGGGGCTGAAATTGAAAGCCTATCAATGATAAGTTTCATAATCATAGACGCAATTTCTTTTTGGGAGGGTCATCATACCCTCGCAGTGACCATGTGGAAACAACATTTGTAGTTGATGCATTACCTTGTACTGGTGCTGTAGAATGGTTGTCATCATCTAACACCTCAAAAACCTTCACAAGATAAACAAATAAGTAAAAAAACCTTGGATCTTGTGAAAAATCGAGGACGATGAAATTATCCGTCAGGACATCCGTAGATCACTCTACGGGCGCTTCTCATTATCCCCCAAACTTAGGTATTGTGTGTCCTCACGCAATGTTATGAAGTAAACATGTAAGCCCCGTTTTCACCATTTTCTGAAATTACACTAACTACAACTAATATTTTTGGATTTTCTCATTTTTTTAACAAGTTTGACTTTCTTTATTTATTAATACTGGGATCATACTTCAGGTGCACTCATCTGAAAAGCAGGTTTCTTCTGAGGAGGCTCTGCTGGCAGTGCCAAAGTAGAAGCGGCATTTGTAGTTGGTGCATTACCTTGTACTGGTGGTGCTGTAGAATGGTTGTCATCATCTGACATCTCAAAATCCTTCACAAGACAAACATATAAGTAAAAAAACATGGATAAGAGAGCAAATGAACAAAACAACACACGTACTTTAGGTGCACTCATATGAAAAGCAGGTTTCTTCTGAGGAGGCTCTGCTGGCAGTGCCAATGGGGAAGGGGCATTTATAGTTGGTGCTGTAGAATTCCCATTCATAGAGCTTAGCACAATAAGAGGAATTGCAAATCGTTGTGGACCATTCTCTTCAAGACGATGTTGACCCTCTGATTTCCGATTATTTTGAGAGCTTAGCAGAAACTTTGATGATTCGACTTTGTCCAGGCTTCCAAGTGCCAGGTTAGATGTCAGTTTAGTAGCCGACTTCTCAGTTTTTCGAGCAGATGATGAAGGTTTTTCCTTTGGGATCGTTCTTTCAAGGTGTTCAAGTATTTTGGATGCCATCTGAGACGCAGTAGGAACAAAGCCTGAATTTCGCATGCCGATCTCCCTATTTTTCACTATTGCCTTGGAGGCTTTCTGCTCAGGTTCACAACTTAAAAGCAATCTCTGAGCACTCAAATCAAATTCACTTTTATGCTTTGATAGAGAACTTCCTTTAGAACAACGATCAGCTTTCTGCCGAATTCTATGCATCGAACCACCATATCTAAGATCATCTCGTACAGAGCTCCTACGCTTACCAGCCTGAATAAAATTTTAAAATTAACAAGATTTCATAGATTACACAAAAATATGTAATAAAATAAAAACAAAAATCATAGAACAAACGGATACCATCTTGCTTCCATTTGACCTTTCAAGTTCCCAAGCGGGCTGAGAAGATATAAGTGACGGCGTTGGCTGAAATCCAGCAAAACATGTTCTAAGTCTACTTCACCCAAACTAATATTATGAAGCAAGATTGAAGGATAACATTAACAAACCATTTTTCTTAAAGTTGAAGGCCCTCTATAATAAGGTGAGTGTGCCATCCTGTACATTGTTGTTCTGCCGCGAGATCTAGCCTCAAATTCACTTTTATGCTTTGATAGAGAACTTCCTTGAGAACAAGGATCAGCTTTCTGCCGAATTCTATGCATCGGACCACCATAT